>JAHZMT010003489.1:0-29139 GCA_027743785.1 Sinhomidia bicolor
AAAGTATATGTCCACTTTTTCTGCTGTTATAAATAATGTTCTTCAACTAGTTCAGTGTTGTGTGTGGTGCTGCTGTGATGCTATACAACATATTACTGCACTGTTTGTATATGCACTGATCATAGTGGCTTTATCACTTGTCGTCTTCGTTTTTATGTTAAACAAAGGCTCTTCGTATGTAATAATAATAACTCACCACCACACACGCGCACGCACATGCGCCATGTGAATTATAAACGACCTTGGTTTTAGTTACCTACATAATATTCGACAAAGAGGAGAGTACACTGTAATTGGTGGTGCTGCTGTTGGTCAATGAGTTACGGCCATCATCATCCGCTCCGCTCAAGTCCAAACGACATCTCATGCACCCTTCATCATAGTAGCGCATACACATTATTTATATAGCTTCTGTTTTTTCAGTCTGTAAAAAAATGTTTATCACATTCAAAAGTTTATTGCTCATTCATTAGTAACTAAATTACTATTGAAGGAACATGATGCTCACGTTTTAATGGGAATTTGATGGTGATGATGATGATGATAACGAGCCAACGCATTATATTATATTATGTGATTGAGTGGGTATGGTCCTTTTTGAAATGCATTCCGATCCAGTTGAGTGCCGCCGGTTGGTTGCTTGTTATTTACGATTAAGAAAAAAAACGATTAATCATCAAATCATAATAATCAGTAGCATCAACCACTGTATCAAATCTTGATTTTCTGCTGAAGGTTAAATCAATTACAGAGAAGAGAACAAAAAGACGCGAAAAAAACTTGGACTTGGCCAAGAAATCTGAGAAAACGTCTGTCTAGTATATATGCAAATGCATACACATTCACAAAAGTTCACTGAAAGTTTACAACACCAGCAAAGCTTTGAAAAAGAAGATGTTGATGATAATAAGGAAGGTTCATCATGATTTGTTAAGTTAAGTTTATCGTGTTATAAGACCATAAAGAAAATGGGATGAAAATGATGAAATGTAAGTACACCAGTTGTAGGCATTATTAATGGCTCATTGATAAACGCAAATGTCGAGGACGAGTTTTACTCTCTCAGCCTTTTCTTTTGTGCTGGTCAGAAATGTATCTACCTACCTAACTAACTAACTACATATAAACAATGCACCCATTAATCAAGAAAATATCATAAAAAACCTACACGATGATGGGCATAATTAGTTTCAAGTTTTGGAGAAAAACATTTGTTTGGCAAGTACAACCTACTGATGCTGCTGACTATAACTATCATCTCTGGCATATGGTATGTCAGTTGAACTTTTTTTTCAAACAAACTTGCTTGCTTCTTCATCATCATAATACACACGCATGCATAGGTATATAGGTAGTAATATATTATCAGGTATGGAAAGACAGAGAGAGAGAGATATTATATATTTTTTCGTTTCCGCGTACGATTATTTACGATAAAAAAGTATTTGATGCCATATAAATTCATACATCACACCGTTGCTGCTGCTACTAAACAAGACGCTCACATAATTTTAAACCTACGAATAATGTGTCTGACTGACAAGCTCAAGTGCAAAAGACTGTTTTGCAGCAATAATAAATTGAATTAAATATTCCCAGTCACAGACAGGATTGCGCATTGCTCTTGTCATCGACAACAGTAACTGAGGCGTTTGTAAACATTACATTATTACACCACCAGCTACACAAAAGATCGTTATTACTACCACGCTATCTTGTTATAGGTACGAAAAATATCTGAGAGCCTTCACTTTTGCAAAATCAACACATTAATCAACCCATCATTATGACTTTTTAGATTTTGATCATATCATATCACAGCGTGCAAACTAGTGTGTCAAGTCAATACATTCCAGTTTTACATACTTGCTGATGTAAATTTTACTCACATGAAGTGACCTACACACGGAAGTGCTTAGGTTTTAGTTGGCTACAAATAGAAATAAATATCTGCAAAGTTTAAGCATATATTTAGTTTCACTGTTAATGTAAAACTTTCGCTATAACTCCAAATTAAAAGTAAACTAGTTCATACAAGAAAGACATGCTTGCTAATATGCTAAATATTATCATTTAAAATAGTAATTTCAATTGGGTGGGAAAACACTTGACAAGAAGTGCAGCCAACGACGAATTCCAGGAGCAAACCAAACCAAAACCTGCCATTATCAACATGTGCAAAGTGGCGTACCAATAGATGTATACAGTATACATCTATTGGCGTACCTGAAAGATGTATGAAAAAGTCAGTCAGCAGAATTTTTACCCACCGACATTTTATCAACAAAGTGCTATGACGTATATTCATAACATCATAACATTCCTTCACTCCTTCCATGCATAATAACAGAATGCATTCTCTTTACAGACAATTCTCACGTAAATTTCACGCTGCTGCTGCTGCCACACTTTCTGGAAGACTAAGCTTTTATTAACATTGACATTTGAAAATATTGTATTTTAGGTAGAAATAGCAGCATAGCACAGAGCAGAATCCCCAAAGGCGGATAAGTGGGATACAGAGTTTGTAGTCATCCTTCAGTTCAACGTAATGGTTTTAAATCTGCTCCATATGGTTTTATGACGACCCATATCATCGAAACCATCAACGTCGTCATCATCATCATCATATCAACATCACCATGCATGCCGTAGCAAACAAAGTATGCAGCCAGAAGCTCAACTAAAATACCATACTTTTCAGCACAAAACTCTGTTTTCTTTGCACAAAATACAAACAAAAACAATACAAAGGAAGAAGACGCGATGAAGAAAAATGCCTCTCGGTTCTGTAAGAGTATAGGTATGCATGTATATAAAACTTCACGAAGAAACAAAAAACACTTTTTGTTTGCTATTCTAAGAATAAGCCTGGACAGAGAAGATGAGATGATGACGGGTCTCTCTTTCTCTCTCTCTCACACACACACATACACACACATGATGTTTTGGTTTTGTTTGAAGAAAAAAAGTATGAGAAAATGGAAAATCTTTTTTTTTTGCAATATTTTAACTTTTGAGAACAAGAATAAACCAAAGAACAAATAGAATTTTGTAGCAGTAGTGTGCAGTTGTTGTACCACACAGCTAATTTTATTCCCTACATTTGGAAACACGCTAACAATTAAATTAAGCAAAATGGTCATAGGATAATAAATGGTACACTTTTCTACAATATGCAGTTCTTCCTCATTGAATGTATTAGTCTCATACATTACATTTCTCATGTTATACAAGTTTACATAACATATTGAAAGCGTCTAAAACATTTTTTTTCGCAGAGAAAAAAGCAAACTCATTTTTCACAATGAGAAGACATTTTAAGGCAATTATGCTGCCAAAAGTCCTACCGCGCGCGTAATGTTTTCATCTGGACGGTTCTTAAAAGCGTTTTAATGTAGTACAATTTTCAAATGAGTTGGATAACCCCATCACACAAACATATATATATATATACACACACACATATAAATACACAAGTCTTGTTGCAAAAAGCTTTTTTTTCTCTTCTCTACATACTACAATAAATAAGCTGTAAAAGTTTTTCCATTATGGCTATAATATGTAGCGTCTCTTTCACTCCTTTGTTCGGTGCTTTCCGTGTCGCTTTTGAGTTTGTAATACAAGAGAAAAAAACCTAACAACAGCAACGAAGTCAGCAGACTGTCAGTGGAAAAGTGTTTGTGAGTCTGAGAGAGAATCATCCTTTTCCGTTTGGTCTACTTTTAGTTTTCTATTTAGAAACAAGACTCTCTCGTCTCCTCGTAAATTTCATTGTGTGCGAGCGAACACACTATCATCCACTAATACTATACAACATGTCGGTGTATATTCAAGAAAAATGAACGTGACGGTAATGATAATGTAATAGACTCGCCGTAAAGTAGAAAACCCCTTTTATTCATAAATATAACGTATCTCGTCAGACAAAAAAAGTAAAAACTGTAAATATAGGCTTGTGGTAGTAGTAGTAAAGCTACATATATACAAGAGTCTCTGCTACTGCTGTTGCTTCTTCTCACCATCAGCCCAAGTGAAATAGACAGGAGAAAACCAGCCTTTTAAAGTAAAGAGTGCCATGTATCAGTATGAGTTTTTCATTTTTTTCCAGACAGCTTGGTTGTTGTTGTTGATGTTGTTTTGTTGGTCGACCGACGACCGGAGAAGAAAGGAATTAGTATTGTAGGAAGAAGGATGGCCTGTTTGATGGAATATTATTATGGCTTGTAACGGGACTGCGTATTATTATTATTATTATTCTGGAATAAAAGTATATAATATTTTATGACGATCATCATCAACTTTTAGTATAAAGTTATAGGTATATATACGAAGGTGAGCTCTTATTGTTTACATGCGCCACGGCAGAATCACCTGCCATCCGTTTGTAGTAGAAAATAGGTACACCTTCTGTTATGTATACATGCATTGTCAAAATTTTAAAAAGTAATACCAAGCCAGACAGACAACCAGACACTTTTCGCAGCCCCATTTCACTTCCAATAATAATAATAACGCCAAAAAAATAATGATTGTTCCTATTTTTGCACCGGGCTTGTTTGGCATATGCTGTCATGTGCATGTCAAAGTCAGTTCATGTCAGGCCATGAGAACCTTTTTATATTTGCAAATCATACAGACCCCATCATCGTCAATAACATTTTACAGAGTATACTGCTAAAAACAGTTTTTGTGGCTTTTTAATGAATTGCACAGCCCGTTCAGTCAATAATAATTACTGTTTTTCATTGCTAATTTTAAACTTCAAATTGCATATCATCAACACAACAACTACGGCAGCCGCTACCTACCACCTTGCCATTCTAAAATTATTACGCAAATGTCAATTGTATATATATGTGTGTGGTGAATTTTATTACTCCAAAGTTATAATACTAGCATGCAAAAAAATAATGTTTTAATGACTGCATGATGTCGTGCCGTACCAATAGCAAAGGGGCAAGGCGAGTCAGTAAAAATAAGATGCTTTCATAATAACATCATCAAAGCATAAATCCAGTCAGAGTCACTTTTTTATCTTGTCCAAAAGCAGTAAATTATATTTTAAATGTCCATTTAAATACATTTTTGCGTTTTTAGTACAGCAGCATCAGCAGCGTCGTCACTGACAAAAGTCAGTCACCACACTCAATCTGTTCATACATTCCATTTTTAAAATGTTTAAGCGAAACTACTATAATATTTATTTACTCCTTGTGGCGTTGTTGAGTAAATAAATAAGTCCAAACATGATCACGACGACGCTGATGATGATGCTGTTCCTACACTGTTGCTGGTGCCTGATAAGTTGTCTTTAAAAAAATGTATGTCAGTAGTGTGACTTGACTGTGTGACCATGAAGATGATGATAATGACTTGGTGGAATGTACAAACAACTAAAACTTTATTATACGTAGGAGTATACATTATACTTGACTTGACTGACTGGCCTGTCATGTGCAAACCCCATACCATCACCACCATTACTACTATACTTGCTCGTCATCACCACCAGGAAAAGTTTGAGCAAAAATTCATTTATTATTAGCAGAGCAGCAGCGTGGATTGCATTCAAAAGCATGAACCATGAGTTCAGTTGAGAAGAGCAATGTATTAAAACCTGCTTGTCTGGTCTAGTCTTCTGCTGTTGTTGATGATATGCTGCTGCTGCTTCTTCTTCTCGCCAACTTTAATCAACATCCATTTCTTACAACAACAACAACAACTCGACACGATTCTTTATTACCTTGCTTGTTGATATTGTCCAGAAAAGTAAGTGGTAGAAGAAGAGGATGAAAATGGAGAACAAGTCTGTTTAGTCCATGTCTTGTAATGATGATGACGATGCTGATGTGTGGTATGTGTAGTAGTATTTTGCAGAAAAAAAAATCTCTAGAAAATGAAAACACGTTTTGTGGAGGAGTCCTTATGATCATTTGTGACGATGAGTTTCTTTTTCACATAGGTTATCTTGGATGATAGCATCCATCCGTTTCTTTTTCGACTTGTTCAATAAAATAAGCATGTCGTAGAATTTTTTTTCCCTCCGACAACGACGGTCGTCACTATGTGTAATCTTAAAGCAACTCACGTTTCGCTTCGCTTGTGTCCACCAAACTAGGTATGTACATACATACGGATCTCCTTGAGACTTGACTTTTATTTTGACAACGTAACGTCAAAAGATTTCAGACAACGTCTGTACGAAATAGTAGCTCCACATGGCAATTCAACCGAATTGGATGGAAAGCGAAAAAGAAACGTTATCATCAGAAGAACAGCATGCCAATTGCCTTGTATTAGTACTCCTTTACCTTTTTATTATATACTTTTCCTTTATATTTTTTCACAGAACACTAACATTGATGGGAAGACGACTTGTTTTACAAAGAAATCTTCATCTTGTTTCCATTTCTAGCGATAACCATTGAAAACTACGACGGCATGGTACTATGTGCTGATATACATATAAAATAGAATTATCCATCCATCCATAGGATTCCAATCAGAAAAATGAAGGATGTAAAAATGTACTACCTAGATTATAGGGAAAAGAAATTCACAAGGTACTTTTATGATCAGAGTTTTGTTATTGGAAGACTAGAGGAAGACTAAACGCGTGTACTGATTTAAGAAACAGTACTTATGTAATGTTCAACTGTTAGCATTATTACTGCTTCATCTTTTATTCCCAGCGTACTAAATTCGCATTTTTTTTCTTCTTCTTTTAATAGTACTCGGATAAATAAACAACACACACACATATACAAGGGTACATGGCATGTACTACATGCTAGCAAACAGACAGAAATAAATGATGTAGAAGTGTTCCAGGTAGAAGAAAAGCAATGCTAATTTTCTCAGAGTATACAAATACTTTAACTTACAACCTCTGCGATGCTGTACGATTGTAAGATTATTCATTATCTTTTATTCGTAGTATTTTTGTGCATAAAACTTATTTTGATTAAAAAATGTCTTTTTGCCTATTTTCCAGCAGAGTATAGTCTAATAATCCATGTTATTATGCATACTATGTAGGCATAAACCTATGAACACGCATTTTTTTCAAAGCCCGACTAGCCTATATACCTACTAATAATTCCATACATGTGTGCATTCCAGAGGTTGTTTTGTTCCGTTGAATTGACAAGATGTAGTATAAAGTCCAACCACTATACTACTAACCACTGCTACGGCTGCCACTGCTAAGAAGTAGCGTAATTCTTGCTGATGATAAAATAACGAAACAAAACATTACATATTTGGACTATTATGAATGCAAATGGAAATTCTGTAAAAGAAGCAACCTCCTTCTTCCCAGCACAACAACAACTACTACTGTGCGTACCTCTACTGCTCACCATATAGTCTTCTTGGACAAATAGCTTAGTTGTGATATACATACCGCCGCTGCTGCTCGCTGCAATAAAAAAACAGTGGTATGGAGAATAAGGAGAAGAAATCCAGTAGTGGTAAAAACGAGTGGAAGCAATATCATGGAATAGACAAAAGATTTCTGCTTCGCTCACTAAAAACAATACACGCATGTATACAGCAGCAGTAGCCGCCGCATGCCGTCTCGGTCTAGTAATGTTTTCATACCGACTCTGTGTTTGTGTGTGAGAGAGAGTTGACAGGAGAGAAGTGGAAAGTGAAGTAGAGAATGGAGCAGCAGCAGTAAAATGAAAAAAACTGTACACAATGCATACAAAATGCCCTGTACAACGTACCTAGCAGTAGTATTGCTTAAGATTGCACTCCAGACGCAACTTGACTGTGGCACTGGGTATATAGGCTAATAACAGTCAGAGTCAGTCAGGAGAGTCAAAGGAAACAAAGTTTCTCCATATACACAACCAACTCAACCATATCGGACTCATATATATGTATATGTATATCTAGTCTCTGTATGTAAAAAAGGTACCCATTTTTTATGTACATCATTTTTGTATAGATATTTGGAAGGAATCTATTTTCTTATCTTATTTCTCTCCTCATATCATTTTCATGAACTAGCAGCAAGCTAGTTGTAGTGGTGGTAGTAGTCCTTGTATTAAACATTTCTTATCTAAAAAGATTATGCGTATACCTATTTCGGTACCTCTTGTTAAAAAAAAACTTTTCTTGCTTGCAGCAGGCTGGCACTCGCTTATATTCACATTTCCCTATTCTGGGAAAAGGGCTCCTTTATGTACATCATCTTGATTATGTACATCGTTCCTTCTCCTTCATAATAATACATTTTACTGCTGGCTGTACATTATATACGGATATATTCCTTTCAATAATAATATAATTTGATTATGCATAATAATAAAATGGGTTTTTTTTCTCTCTGACGATGGTCCAGTGGTGGTAGTAAAGTACCAGTGTTACGCGTCAGTTTTAACCTTCTACTAGAGCCCCTACACATTCATTCATCACGGCAGTACTAGTAGCAGCAGCGTCAGCATAATACTTTTTGACAAAATTACCAGAGCAAGCAAAAGCCCACTAGTAAAGCCAAGAAAAAAAATATATAATTCTGTGTATTCAACTGCTTCAGCAGAATCACAGACGGCCAGGGAGCCAGTTTAGCCAGAAGTACTCTCGTCGTGTTCAGTCGCTCGCTGCCCTTCTACTTCTTCTTCTTCTTCTAGTTGCTCGCTCGCTCGAGAAAAGTTACCAAAAAGCAGTTTTACATGCTTATCCTTTATAATACCTACATACATCACGACCACTTCCATATTAAGCAGTAAAAGTTATATAAACACTATTATTATTATTATTATTATGTGATGTTTTCTCTGTTTGCGTATTTGCGAGTTTGGGCTCACCAGAGCAGGTCCGTTATGTTCCTTCACAGCAACAAAAACTTTTTTTTTCTGATCATGACGATGAAAAATATATGTAATAATAATAATAAAAGGTCTTGTTGTTTGTGTGTCGTTCCTGGTGCTTGCTTCGACTATATCGCCAGCCTAAAAGTTAGTTTCTCTCTCGTTTCATACCTTAATAATAACAATGCCTTTTTCTATTACTCTCTGTTGCTGTTGAGCTGATATATTACCATGCAGTATAACAAACAAACCTAAAAACGACAACAACAACAACGACTTACATTATTGTAAGGCTGCAATGATATAATAAAACTATCAGACAGAAAACTCTGCTGAACAAAGTAGCAAGCAGTTCTGTTCACACATACACAACATTTGCCTACAAGAACAGTTTGTTTTTATAAAAGAGACTTGTATGTTGTGTCTGTGTCTGCTTGCTTCTTCTTCTGCCTCTCCTCAGCAGTGTGTGTGTATGCTTGCATTGCACCTGTCATTAAACGTCAACCTGCAGGAGCACCAACAACACCAGCAATAGTTAGATAGAACCCAACAAGCAAAATGCTTCAAACAGCTCAGCAGTGGCAATGGCAAGCAAGCAGCAGCGCAACAACATAACCAACGACGAGACATTCATGCTTATGATATGATGATGTGAGAAAAATAAAGCCAACGAGCAGCGAGCCAACAGAGACGAATGGTATATAGCATCTTTCCCTGCTTCTCGTGAACAGTCTGCTTTTGGATCTTGAGCCAGTTGGACGGATAGCGAGAGAGAGAGTGTGAGAAGAGTGAGTGTGTTTTAAGCAACAAAATGACTACATCATCTCATCTTCTTCGTCATCATCACCAGTAGAGTGGGTCTTCATGCTAAAAATGATAACTTATTATTGTGTGCTGGCTGTATAAGCTGCCTATATATTGTTAAAAAACGCTCTGCTGCGCTAAAAGGAACGCTTCATCATCATCTCTTTTTGAAACACAACAACAGCTATATACATATACATATATTGTATATTAATACATAATCATAACCGTTTCTTCATATATACGGCTTCTTATTTTTCCATGTAATCGTCAAGTTTTCTTGTTTCTTCTTACTCATCACCGTCATCATCATCCCTGTCGACTGACAACCAACCAAGTTTATTCCAAAAAACCACCGCCAGTTTCTTTTTCATTTCTAAACAAAACACTTGCCCATTTGTGACGTTTGATCAGTTTACGTTGTTCATTCAAACTATTTAAAAAAAGTGAATCTGTGAGAATATTTTCTGGTATATTGAGTACTGTCAAAAGTGGTTGTTTTGTGTGCGGTGAGATATTATGATGATGTGATGTCATTGTTATTACCCTATATGAATGAATACATACTAAATAAGGGAAGTCGTTGGAAGTACATAACGCATTTTTTTCTACGCTCCTCCGTTCACGATCATCGTCATCACATGTAACTTGTACACAATGCAGACAAAGTGTACATGCTACACATAAAAAAACGCGTGCATCGTATAATCATCATTGAAAAACATTTTTAATGCATGCAGAAAAGAAAAATTAGTGAATGAAAAAAGGTTGCCGTGTGTCGTCGTCGTCTCTGACTGCATGTGTAAAAAATAATATTTGCAAGCATCAACGCAACATCAGCATTCATCAGCAATCAGTCAGTCAGTTAGTATCCTCGCATAGGTACTCTCTAAAATATCAAGTGGATGATTTTCCAATTGAGGACGCAAAAAGCTTTCACGCATTTTTAATGTCATTTTACATTATATACACAAGTCAAGTTGGCAAAACGTCGTCGTCAACCTAATCTAGTGGAGCACTGAAAGTAAATGTGTGTTGTTGATACGACCATTTAGTATGTGTACTTTGTTACGCAATAACAATCTCTTTTAAAATATATATCTGTCTATATACCTATTACTCTCTTGATTTTTTTTGTGTGTGTGTACACACACAACTAACAAATAACAGTCAAAGCCAAACCTACCAAGAAGTGTGTGTAAGTGTGTAACGTGTAGCCATACATGCGTACGTGTGTGTGTGTGCGGCAATGTTGTGGTGATCACCATTAGAAAAAGTGACGTCAGAAAAAAAGAGAAAAAAATTGTATCGTATATTGACAGCTACAGCTACTAGCAGCAGCTCTTTGTTGTCTCTGTTTTTGATAATTTGACATAACGAGTCGTTATTTTCTGCTATTGCTAATATCTTAATAATAACTTTGTCTGCTATACCACACACGAAATTATAACTATTGAGACATTTTTATGACAATTTGAACTTTGAATCAATACTATCTTCTTACACATATACATTTTTTGTTCCTTTGTTTTCAATACGTCATTTGGGCAAAATGTCAAATGGCAATTTTTTTACATTTTAATTATATAACTGCTGCTATAAACGGAGGAATTATCGACATTATAAACCATTTCAAGAGTACAGCTTTTCATTGTAATTTTCTTTTGGCATGTTGTGAACAAGAAAATTGACAATCAAAACACATAGTTCCTCAAAACCAAAAATAAGATTATTATTGTTATTATATTACCTATTACTTTTACTTCTCCCTCTCTGTATATACACAGCCATTTACATTGGAAATATACCTAGTTTTTCTGCCCTTTACAGAAAAAACACAGAAGAACAACTCCTTTCTCTCTCGAGTCGTCGTGTCGTGTGCTATAATAACTTGTAAACGGGAAAAATCAATTTTCTTTCTTATTACATGATTGCTGCTACTAACGGCTGTTGTTACTGCCAGTGGGTCTTTTTTAAGCTTCTTCCCTTTCTGTGACTTCCACTGATAATAATAAATGTAATAGATGAATACCTAGAATGATATGGTTTTGTACTACAACAGCTACAGGAATATTACATGTACAGCTTTGTACAGCGCGATAAAGAGAACAAAGGAACAAACGTCAGAGTCAAAGGAGACAGTTACAAATGAAGAAAGGCTAATATTTTCCTCACGTATAGGTACATATACATAGGTATATATAGTCTACTAGCAAACAGCGTAACAGAAAAAATATGATTGTTATCGATCCCTTTCTTTTCCATTTTTTTCTCCAAAAAAAGAATACGACTACTACTACGACTACTACTATGTTTTCAGTTTATTACTGTAATTGAGTGAAAAAATACTAGAATTTTTTTTATTGACCGTGAATTGGACAGTATCATCATCGCAATAGTAGATACAATAAGCTACACACGTTATTTGCCTTAATTTTAATGAATGTTTCCAATAAATTCATTCAGTCAGTCACTGGGTCAGAAAAATAAATAAAAAATGGAGAAATAAATGAAAATAATTGCAGAGGACACTACATTGAGAACTGCTATAGTTTGATTGCATATGCAATTTACGAATACAATTATTTTTACTCTTTGTAATACTATAATAATTATTACTCCACAGCAAACAAAACAACAACATTAAAAGTCTATTTTGACAGTATAATAATAAAGTGAACATATATATATACGGTCAGTTGGGAAAAATATATTACATTTTTTTTGGCATTTGCTCCAAAAAATCATCATCCTTGTCAACGTGAAGGACGAAAAAAAAGTGTTCTCTGCTACTGCCGCCGCTGCTCTTCCCTTCCAGTTTATTTTGACCATTTCCGTCGTGAGCGCAACATAGAGTGATGGAACTACAACACAAATGCTGCACCAGTGCTAACCTTGTCCACGTGCAATTTCCTTGTGATCAAGTGGCGAGAACTCAATCAGTTTTGCTGATGAACAATAAGTTTGCAGAAGCAGCAGTGTATTATCAAAAAGAAGCGTCGTCCTTCTTGTCGTCTGAAACAACGTTTATTGCTTCTGCTTCCTATCTGCTTGAGCAGCAAGGCGATAGTATTTCAACAGTTTTGTATGCTTCCAGATAGCTAGATAGCTATACTACGAAAAAAAGAAACATTTTTTTTCAGACAGTTTCATAACATTTGTTTCAAATTTTCTTCCTCTTCTAGACAGCCAATATATAATACCTAAGCTGGCTTGTGTGGCGTACACATTATTGTCAAAGACGTAAACTGATGTGCATTACACGCCATATATAATTTTGTGTTCTTGTGTTTTTGTGACTTGCGAAATTGTTTGGTGAAGCAAAAGTGGTGGTGGTTGAGGAGGTGGTTTCGCTAATACAGTGTTACGCAATATCAGTACCAACCATTTATATTACATATATAAACAAGGGGAAAAATATCCAATTTGTGCTGCTGTTGCTGATATAAAAAGAAAGTTTACATGTACTTATTTGGATGTATACTATATAGCACACACCTGGAACAGGGAATACAGTTTTTGGTGATACTCTTGTAGTAGTCTGTCAACCTACGTATTATAAGTATAACAGTTTTTTGGCATTTCAGTCATTCTCGCTTTCCAGTTTCTTCTTCCAGTAGACTATTATTATCTATAACAGTAGTAGCTGTTACGTAATACACCTTCTATGTATGTAAAGTGTATGTTATAAATATACTATTGCGGAATGCCAATATTATACAGTTGACTTGTCACGTAACGCTGCTTAAAAAACTGAATGTTACATTTTAATTATCATGTCTTGTCAATGAAGCTACACATGTATGTATAAACATTTTCATGGACAGTGTGACTGGTGCTGACACGTGAATCCACAAATTGCACGTCATAAATAATCATTATTAAATACAAAAAAATTTATCTTTTTTACAAAACAAACGCTAACAAAAAAAAGTTTCATCATCGTCGTCATCATCATCATCAACAACAACATATATAATTTTTATCTACATCATCATCAACACTAATACTACAATTATTACTACAGCCGAGTGTAAAGTACAATTTCAACAAAATGGATTCTAACGATCGAGGTAAGATTTTATATTAATAAATTTGTTGTCATTGAACGTCAATTTTTTAGCAGAAGAATCAGAGATGCTTATCTCACAGTAAATTTCCAATGTTATCAAAGTTATCATAATATGGTCAATTTTTTTACATGCATAGTAATAATGCGTATACAATGTACGCGTAATTTAAACAACAAGGATAATATCATCATGATCATTGACTCATACAAAACCAAATTTTTGTTCTAATTTCATTGTTCACCCATTTTGTTATTGAATATATTATTACACTAAAAATTTGTCATTGACTAAATCCTGCTCTTATTTTGTGCATTGCTTTATCAGCATCATCAGCTTGATCATTATCGAAATAATAATTACCGTTCTAGATGAGCCATATAAAAAATACTAGCAATTTTCCCTTTCATTTACACCTGCATCGAGCAGAGATATGCATTTTATTATTGTTATTTTTTTAAATATCATGCATGAACCAACCACTACTACACTACACGACGACGAAGACGAGAGCAAACAACGTCCCAAATTTTTAACCAAACGCTTATTTAAATTCTTGCCGTGTCGTTGAATGCCAAAAAATATTATTTTAGTGGGCCCGTTTTGTGTTTTACCAATTCATGAATGCATAATGGATAGATGGAATATGGATGGCTTCTCTCTGTCTCTGTATTTACATTTGTGTAGTGTTTATGAATGCGTTTTTCTCTTCTTCTCTCTCTCTCTCTAAACGAATCCTTGTGTCTGGTTGCATTCTTTTAGCCAACTTTTGTTGTACAAATTGCAAACAAAATATAATTATCATGTACGTTTTTTTCTTCTTCTCTCTCTCTCTCTAAACGAATCCTTGTGTCTGGTTGCATTCTTTTAGCCAACTTTTGTTGTACAAATTGCAAACAAAATATAATTATCATGTTGAGTATGTAATAATCATAACTACATATTATAGTAATGGAAGCAAAGCAAAGTATATAGGCAAAGAAGAAGCATCAACATTGATGATAATAATCACTATGCACTGCTTATCACCTTTTTGCCACCAACATCGCATTGTCGCACTTCCACCAATTGAAAATGTTTTACGCGTAATGTATATTATATTATTATATATGCATGCACCCGTCTGACCATTTTTTTTCACTCCAACTCGTCAACAGAAATGGCAAACAGAAAATAACCGTGTATAAAAATACCATCAACAACGCCAGTAACGATGATGATGATGATAATGACAAGGGTTTAGTTTTAGTTTAGAAGGCTATACACTAAACCATTATATCACATGAAAAATTTAGATTTGTCTCATCAAGGAAACATATCTCTCTATTTTCCCTTTCTATTTACATTAAATATTGTCATTATTGCTGTTGTTAGCTTATGTTTACCTTCATATTACTTTTTTATACTCCGCCAAACAACGATGTACGTATGTGTACGTTATTGTATATAGGTTTCGCTATGTCATGTTCACAGTTCACACTACAACTCACAGTTTTTCAAGTGATAAAAAATATATTACAGCAAGCAAGCAAAAAAGGCGAGGATGAGATGAGACCCTGACTTATCTCTTTTTATGGCTGGGCTGGGTTATTCTCTCGCTCACCTTTTTCCATGTCGGTTTAACACATATTTTTTTGACTGAATGATGCGTTTTTGTAAAATAGGCATGATAATAATAATAATAATGACATACGTGATGATGATTGTTGACAGTTGTATTGCCACACCGAATGTATTACAGCAGCAGACGACAGGGTTTAGTTTTAGTTTACACATACCTGCAAAAATCAAAAAAAACGTGGTGTTGCGATATGCAATGCTGCTTACGTGAATCGAATGAAATGACGACGCTACTGCTACTTCTGCTGGCCTGGTCTTTTTGCTGCGTATGTGTGTCAAGAATGGGAGCAGAGAGGAGATCAATTTCTATGAGTTTATAGAAAAAATACAGACTCCACACTACATACTATTTATTTGTGTGCGAGCACCATGAACGATAAGATTAAGTATTTATAAATGTACAATTTTTGTATTTGTAAACATAGCTATATGCGGTCGTCGCGGTAAAAAAAGGCCTGTTTTAATCGGTATCAATGAAATATGTTTATATGCTCGGCTGCTTTTTTCTCTATTATGCATGTATTCTTTTGCTCTTTCCTTTGGGATTCATTCACCAATTGTCCAGCAAAATAGATATACCTACTCATATAAAACTATGTGGTAGGTTATTTAGCGGCTGTATGTAATGTTGTTAATGGTGGCAGTAGTAGTGGCGATGATGGTTAGGCTGCTGCTGGTTTATTCATAAAAGAGTGAACGATAACGTTATTATAATAATAACGATATACGATAATGATAAACTGTGATAATACCTAGGCTGGGAAAACGTTATCAAAAAGAGTTCATAATAATGTATGCGGACTCACTCGCTCACTCTTTTAATATCACAACAGCAGTAAATTATGGCGTTACTGCTGCTCTGCTGTGTGTAGTAAAATGCCTAGTGCTCCTTTTGGTGGCTTTGTAGTAAATAGGTTTACACACCAAAAGAAGAAGACTACGCCATAAACTCAAATTGATTTAATTGTGGATCATATGGGATTATATACACCGTATTTTTCTAGGGTTTCGTAAATTCATGAATTTTTCATTGATTACACAGCTCACAAAAATGACTGCTCTGGTTATATACCTATATGCTTGGGCTGCTAATATTCACTAAATATCCAGCAAGGTTTCGTCGTTGATTGATGGAAAAATATGGTGCTTCTATTCAGCTGGATAGAATCATGTACTATGTATGAAGGTATGTATGTACGCTACACTGGCTTCCGCGAACATTTTCATGCGTACACACACGTACTACAAAAACATTTTACTCTTTTGATGATAACTTGCTAATCTCTTTTTGCCCATTACCTATTATGCTAGTGCTCACATTAAAGAGTTCTGTAAATGTGTGTGTTCACTGTACACACACACACACACACACTTCTTCCTGCCTGACCGATACGGTGATTACTGTACAAAGCTGGCAGTTTACATTCATTGCTTGCATATATTTGCTTATTTCTTCATTCAAGTTGAACGGTTGACGTCTACGAATTCATTAATGAGTGCGTTTGTATATGTGATGGATCGAGTTATTATTGTATAAAAATATTTTCGCGCTTCTTTCCGCGTGCGTTTTTTTCTGATGAATAAAACTTTTAACAATCATGCGAACGAAAAGTTAACTATTTTATCATCATCAGAAAATTCTAATTCATGTATTTAGCTTTCCCAATTTTGCTATGAAAGATGTATGTGTGTATTTTTATTAAGAAAACACGAAAATTTGACTAACTATCAGAAAATATCAGAATTGTACATTTGCATAATAAACTATGAAAGCCTTCTTGATTATTGGCATTCTCTTTCTCTCTCTCCCTCTATTCACTGCTGTCTGGCTTGCTCTCTTTTTGGCATTGGAGTATTTTGACAGTTGACATTTCATTCGCAATAGCTGTGACCGAGAGAGCGAGCGAGCGAGCGAGAGAGAGGAAAAGAAACAAAGTATGTAGCAGTGGCAGCAAGCAGCAAAAATGTTTTTCTTGCATATTAGCAGTTCACCAGCAGGAGACTGTCGTCTTGGTCGTCCACTGACTGATAAATTACCTACCGCTATCTGCACAACATAGACAACTGCTGAGACTATATGTAGTGCTCAGTCGGGTGTTAAACATGAAATAAATGCAAAAAATGGCTGTCGATGAAATATTCCAATTTGTTGTGTAGGCATGTACTTTTTTCTCCAATAACATGAATTATGTGCTGAGAAAAATGTCACATTTATAATAGTATGGGAATTTGCAACAGTTCAATAGTTCGACATACATCCGTACTCTGACTGTAAACCATTTGAAAATGCAAAGCGAGAGAGAGGAAAAAAATATCATTTTCACTGTTATGACGTTCCGGCACTTTTTCTGATTGCATTTTTATTTCATGCCCAGCCAAAACACTCCTCTTTAAAAAAAGAGGAAAAAGTTCATGTGACTTTTTTGTAATTTTTTCTATGCTCGTGTAATAATCGTTTTCTAAAAACTTTTTTTTTCTGCAACTGCTTGTACTACTATTACTACTACTGCTGCTACTACTACTTTGGTTCGTTGTCGTACCATAATCCTGGCAGTACCAATATTATTCTTTCTTTACTACATTTTCTTCTTCTTCTGATGACGACGACGATGATGATGATGACGGCGGTGATGACGCGTTTACAGAACAGAAAAATCAAATGACTTTGTATACATATACTTAAGCTTGTCTGATTTGACATTAGGGAAAAAAGTTTTTATTTTTGGTGAAGTTATTGTCAAAAAGAAAGAGAGAGAAAAAAAGAAGTTTTTCTAGAGAAGTAGCAGAAAATAGTATTAGTAGACGTATATATAAATATGTGAAGGATTTTTGCCATGTTTATAACATGTCTCCTGTTTTGAAAGAGAAGGAAGGCGAATAAATGTCACACACACACAAGTTTTGTCAAAGGAAAAAGGAATGTTGAATGTTTTGTATTAACACTTGCATAAGCTCGTGTAAAACACCTATAAACACTGTACAACGAGCAGCATAGCAGATAGCAGCAGCAGACTTTAACCAAGAAGACAAAACCATAAGTCAACTTACTTAGTTTACTCGCAAAGCAGCAGCAGCAGCACAACAAGGAGAGAAAGGCGTAATAAGTGGTTCTGTTTTCTTCTAAAAGATGTTATTTGTCCTTTTGATAGTTTTTATAGAAGTGCCAAGGATGATGATGCTGTGTGCTGCTGCTGTTATGTTGCATGTATGCATTATTTGCTTGCTTTATGTTGATGATGAGGTTGGGCTGATAGAAGCGTCTCTTGGGACTGTGAATGAAATTTTTATATTTTGGTATGCTGGTTGTCTTGTTTGAGAACTGTATGTGGAATGACGATGATGATGCTGTTGATATCCTCCAATCCACCGTAAATTCATGAATTGTCGTTATTTGTTATATATTATTATATGCCTACTTTATTATGAGGATATAAGTTTGGATTATAGCTTTACACAGGAAAATTGTTGTTTGTCGGAGAAGCTATATGGCCAAACTACCTACACGCGTTCGAACTCTGCTCAGCAGAGAGAGAGAGAGAGAGCACAACGGCTTTCTTGATCATCATTAAAAGTTGACATTTTTCGCTTTACTTCTCCTTATTCTCGTTCTTTTCTCTTAAGTACACATGCCACAATACGTTTCAGAGTGGAGCTTGTACTAAAGTACTTACTGGTATTCAAACTTGTGTAATCCACATAATGAAGGCAAAAAAGGAAAATGGAGGAAGGAAGAGAGCTAGTAAAAGGAAATTTTTTTCTTTATATACTTTTTACTTGTACCGTGTCTTGTAACTCAGTCGGCTAAATTCACGAGAGAGGATAAGCAAATAAAGAAAGTAGCGTAATAGGTGCACGTATAATGGCATTATTGCTTACATGTGAAGTGAATTGAACTCGTTCCGAGATCTTTACCCTGAAGCATCTTATTATATAAAGGAATAACAGAAGCGTCTTTTTTTCTCGTCTGTTTTTTTCGAATGAACGGATAATTTGTATCAGTTTCAATTCCATCATTATAACGAATGCCTTATATAGTATGTACCTAAACACAATCAAGATATTTTTTGCATGTACTCGAGTCACTCACTCATTATACTCATTGAAATGCAGAAAAATATGAGAGCATCTTGCAGAATGATTTTTTTTTCTCTCTCTCCTTCGCTTCGTCACATTTTAGACATGTGTGAGTGAGCTGCTCTCTACATTGTGTCACAAATAAACAAGTGCATTACAATACCAGTGTGAATCACACAAAGAATGAGCAAATTTGACGGAATGTTAATGTTTTACTACTACTACTACGACTATAAGATGGCCCGTGTTTGCTTGCATGCACACACAAGTCAAAAGTGAGAGAGAGAGAAAAGAAAAAAAACTTCATACAAATGCTAAAGAATCAGAAAAAGTCTATTTTTAAACCAGAGCTCATCGTCACTCCTATCGTGTTATTCTCTTAATACTACAACTACTACACCAACGTACTACACTCTATAAAGAATTATGGTTAGTGGTGGAAGGAAGGAAGTGCGCTTAAAACTTTTGAATCGAAGTTAGAAAAGAAATTAAGGAAAAATAAGCCAGGGACGTACTATATCTTCGTTTGGGAAGATAAATTGTTGTATGTAAATTGTAAATGCGTTAGTACATTTTATGTATATTACACGAACCGCGGGTTGTACCAGTCGAAGTAGTGGTAGTAGTGGTAGTAGTATTGCTAGTAAAAAAAATGTTATTGACTTTTAAAAAAGAAGAGAATATTATATAGTAACGTAATGTTTAATTGTCACTGCTGCTGATACTACTATTAAAGTACCAGTTGTTGCAGCCGTAGTGCAGTAGTGCAAATAGGAAAGAGGAAGGAAAAGAAAAAAGAAAATAAAAGCCAGGCGAGGACACACCGCCGCTTTTCTATCTTCTTTTTTTCTTATTTTTTTTCTTCTTCTCTGTTGTCGTCCTGTAATATATTTTCCGTTGGAATTTTTGGCACTTGTGCTAATGCATTTTAGTGAACTTTGATGGTGATATAGTGAGATGAAAAAAGGAAGGAGGATGATGGTGATCGTCGTCGTCGTCATCATCATCAACAACAACATACATTGCCATCCCGATCATGTGGAATAGCGGTGTGTAGAAGAGAGATATTAGCTGGCGATATGCAAGTTGAAAGGAGGAAAAAAATAATTCTTAGCTTTCGTGGTTGTTTGGTTGCCAGTATGTGGATCTTGTAATCTCTTCTCGCACTCTAGGTATTCATTCTGCTGACTGCAAAATATATGTGTTTTCATTTTGGCAGAAAAGCCAAAATGTATATACCTTTTGCTAGTATGATGATGAGGGAAATGTGTTTGTTACATTTAAAGTGTATTATCACGTTGTATTACATTTAATATAATTTCGTAGAGTTGCTTTCTAGTTGGGTTGTACACTCAATTATATGTATGTATGTATGCATACACACATATAGCAATAATAATAATAATAATATGCCCGCGTTTCACCAAAACAAACCAGCTTACTCTTCTCTGGTCGTCATTTTTTTACCATTACATTTTTAGCGAACATTCCGCAAAGGTTGACTCATCTTGATGATAATGATGATGGTGATCAGTAAACAGAAGAAATATACGTGTAAGTAAAAGGAACACATTATATTAGAAAAAAATCTTCATTTAATTTTATACACTATACTTATATAGTTAATGCTGCATAATGCCATAAAGGTTACATCATTTAATATTCTTTTTGACTGCTGCTCCTTTTTCCTTCCCATTTCCCTTTTTGTTTTAGTAGCTTTTCATCATTAGAAGAAGAGCAAAGAGTAAACTGTAAAGGGTGGAAATTACCTTGTACACATATAACATAATAATATATTACCTATATACTCCCAATGACGACGTTGTAAATGCGCCCATGTTTTGCAACAGTCTCCTTGCTACTTGCACACACATCCAATTCACTAAAAAGACTTGACACAGAGTCAAAAACATTCTTTTCCAAAAGCTCTTCTGTCAAACCAACTGTCAACCGCTAGTATAAACGATGCGCATATGTTTCAGAAAAATCTTTCACGTTCAGGCAAGCCATACTAATAACAAACCACATAGTATGCAGGGGCAAGTAGTAACAATACTGGTAAAAGTTAAACCCACTACTACCATCTTCATCTAATGTATTGCATGTACGTTTCCTGGTTTCCCATTTTTTCTTTCTTGTTTTTCTTGAAACAGTTTTTTTTGCAAGCGAGAGAGATAGTGATAGAAGACACCGAGAAAGAGAGAATCGAGAATCTTTGAATAGTGGAAAAATAAAGAAAAAAAATATTTTCGTTGTTAATGTGTTTTGCTGAAAGGGTATTTTCATACAAACTGGGGATCTTCTACACTTGACTGATGTTGAAATTAATATTCGTGCGGAAGACACTACAGTATGTAGATTTTTTTCTGCAAATTTGTATTTTCTGCACAAAAAAACACAACAAGCAGAATTATTTATCGATATATAAGTATCATCATCGTCATCATCATCATCAGCTTAATGTTTTCACTATCGTTAGGTTTTTTGTTGTTTTTTTGTCGATACTTTGAAGTTGCTGTGTTTTGTTTTGTCTTGATTGAAGACATCCACTTTTTTCTGGTAGAGTTTTAACTTGAGTGAGAAAAACGAGTGGGTGGGCAACAAAGTCCCTGAAGAGATGAATGCTCTCTGTTCTATTACTCCTGGAGCTATACATACACAATATTATTTCTAAATAATAACGCAATAACGATAATGACAACAACGACGACGGGACGGGAGCAACATACTTTTTTGTAAAACAGACATACAGAAAGAGAGAGAGAGAGCACTAAGCTTTATCATCACGTCTACTTTATACTTTGTGCTACTACTGCACTGCTGTTGATCCATACAAGCGTGAAGATAAAGTAAACTTTGTTACGTTACCTTATTTAGTAGACAAAACAATGCAGACGTTCATACGTACGTAACGAATAAAAGCCTCATTAGGAGGTCACATGCGTCAATATTAACTTTTTTTACGTGATAATGATATCAGTACACTGATTAAGCGAGCACTAAACAGTGTCGAAGGTAATTATAAGTAGTCATTATGATTAGACACATGTCATGTCATGTTGTCGTCGTGAGTTGGCAAAGAAAGAAGAGCTATTGAGCGATACTTTGTTGGAAAAAAAATTTCTTCTCCACGGAAGTCTTTTGTTTTGGGTATCATTATTACACTATTGTATTATAGATGATTTTAAATAATGTAGTATTACTCCTTCTTCGCAAAAATTAATTTTTTTAAACATATGGTTACATATGTACATCAGTAGAAAAAAATATTTGTCAGTGAGTATTGTATGCCTTATTACGAGGACATGAATGTAGATAGACTCTTTAAAGTCTGCTTGTATGTATGACTGCCTGAACCCCATTTTCTTTATTGGCTCACCTTGAGCTCTGCAATAAATTTTGCCCAGCATTTTTTTCCGTCTCCACAACTTACTTATTTATTGCGTTGCATATTGCACCACACTACCACACACACACAATCAGACTGTTCAGTCAGCAGCAGACATGAAGAGTTTTTTTCTGGTCGTTTGGAGTAGTTGTAGCAGAACAGAAAAGAGTAAAAAGAATGACTTTCAATGAGCAGGATGACGGCGATGATGCAAGAATGAATTCCTGTGTGCCCACTTGCGTTATCCTGTTATCCTGGGCTGCTGGCCCTCGACAACATAAAGATAGCCAGAGAGAAAAAAAATGAAGAAGAAAAAAGTCATTCGCAAGTCCATTTTTCATAAAGGATAGTAGTTTATCTGTACAATAGACATGTATATATCTACACAGTGATATTATTATATGCCACCTCTCTCGACAGTTCGGTTTTCTGTTCCATTCACTTGTTCCTGGCTAAAATACTTGTCAAAATCCATGCAGCAGCAGCAGGCAAATGAATTGTTTTTTTAGAAGCAAAAGTATATACATAAATAGGTAGTTATTTTTTTGAGAATGGAATGTATAAGGTACATAAACATAATAATATACCATTCCATTTCGTCATAATAATAATAATATTATTATTATGATCATGTTCTATAGTAGTAGTAGTAGTATTTCGTTTGTCGTCGTCATTCATGATTCATGGTCCTACATGATACTTGTACACTTGACTCGCTTTTGGGACCACCGCTGCAAAATTGGAAATGAAATGGAACTGCTGCTGTTTCTGTATGCTCTCTTTCATTTCCCTTTTTTAACGGACCGATTTGGTGAAGTAGGGGAGTGAAGCATGCCGAAAATTGACTTAAGTGCATGCACGCAAATTACATTATATTCCTTTTTATATTTTCACTTGTTTCTACAAGAGTGACAGATGTGTTCGACCTTTGCCTTTTTCTGGCATGTGAAAAGATGAAAACAGCTATTATGTGCTTCTTCAATGCAATAATAATGGTGATGATGATCGTCATCATGATTATTATAATAAATATGCGTTCTTCAGTAGTCGAATGATGAGTGAAGTACGCGTGTGCTATAATTTTATTTATTACTCTGGAAAATAGATAAGGACTGTTCATGTTGTAGTTGTTGTCGTCGTGTGAGAATGAATGAATTGGGCTTTTGTTATGTTTCAAGGAGACGCTTATACAAAAAAGTACCTTATGATGATGATGACTGCTGCATCTTTTTAGTCTGTAAGGAAAGGAATGCCAAAATATATTGCTTCTAAGAGAGGTTGCAGTGGAGATTGTAGTACTTTAAATGCCCACATGTGTGCATAGCACAACTGAATAAATTGTGTAATTACTTTTACAAGAAAATTTTAAGCGCTCAAAATCATTTCACCAAGTAAATTCAAGCAAATTAAACGAGATGAAATACACAGACAAAATGCAATTTTCTTTCTTTACCCAAGAGACTTTACCTTGGCAGGGAAGGCAGCAGCAGGGTTTACTGTTTGCTTGCTCTAGCTAGTTCAACCAGTCAACTGGAAAGATTTTACATGTACAGAGATCATTACTATTATTATCATCGTTTGAGTTTGTGTGTGAGAGAGTGAGAGAGACTAAAATGAATGAAAAGTCTGGCCCTGGTTTGGGATTTAGGGCTTTTAAAAGCAAGCTTTTCTTGTCTCTCAATACTATATAGGCATACAGAGCATCTAGACAGACGAAGAAGTTTGTCTCAAGAAAATGCTCATTCACCCAACTAGAAACGCAAGGGCATTTTGCTGATCTTAATTTACCTATTTGCCTATGCTCCACTCCCCTCTGGTCTCCAGTAGTATTGCTTGTGTAAATTAGCAAAAATGCGCGATGACGCTTGGAGAAAAAGCCTCGTTCTCGTTCATTTTGGCGTGTAATTATGCAATTTATGCATGACTTGGTACAACTAAAAACTTTCTGATATTTGAATGTGTGTGCGAGAGGAAAAAAGGCAGGAGAAGAAAAAATAGAGAAAAAAGATTAGATGAAATTTTCAAACTGCCTATGAACTTTATATATGTATATATATATTTCAGAGATATTGAAAACTGTACACTTACTGATCAGTTCTCAAGATGGTTGGTTGGATTGTATAAGAAGATCAATTTGTAATCTACATAACGCCAATAATGGAGCCAATATTAATTTATGCAAGTGTGGAAGTGGAGGGAAAACGGTATAGAGGGAAATTGTTATCTTTCCTCTTTCCTTTCCAGCAGCAGCAGCACTACTACCACCACATCACAAGACCAAGTTGCTAAACTTTTTCGATATTAATTTCTGGGAAATGTGTTTATACACGCAGACAAATGACAGGAAGAAGCGTTACATAAAGTGGTGTTTGGAAGATGGTCGTTATAACCTTGTACACTTGTGTAGTCATTTTAACTGCGGTTTTTCTGGGTATAAAACCAAGAAAATTGCTTATGCCTTCCCACGTTTTACAACAAACTAGTGCAACCTGCAGTGCTGCTGCTGGTGGTGATGATGATTGTTCATTTTTATCTTCTTCTCTGTCCGTACGCCTAGTACATTGCCATATCCGTATTCTCTCAGGGATTTCATTCTGTGTTACTTGCTCGGGGAGTTGTATAATAAATGTGAAATGGTTGATGCTCTGGCTGTTGTAATGTCTACATATACCTATGTTTCTTGTTTAGGTGGAGGAGTAGTGGGAGGTAATAATGGAAATTGTCTGTCATTTTGAGACAGGCGAATGCTTTTTCTTTTCAGTGGCCTGGTCATAAACGAGCGTATATTATGTATGTATGTATAAACGGCGAAAGGTAAGCGAAGAAAAAGAGGAACCCGATAAAAAATGGAAGGAGGAATCTTCATCCTTCCTTTTTCTTTCAGGGTTTTTGCGAAATTTCACTAGCTTGCTCTTTTCCTGTGATATCCGCACAGCAGCCACCACCTCTCTACCACATAGTCACCAGAACACATACAGAGAGAGATTGATTTACAGCACAGACACCACCACAGAA
Organism: Sinhomidia bicolor; assembly: GCA_027743785.1. NCBI lineage: Eukaryota > Metazoa > Arthropoda > Collembola > Entomobryomorpha > Entomobryidae > Sinhomidia > Sinhomidia bicolor. Next base: position 25,794 of record JAHZMT010003489.1, read on the forward strand.
AGCAAAAGCAGGGCAGGACGAAGGACTAACTGCTGCTGCTGCCTCCTTCTTCTCCTACTTCTCTGCTGTTCCTAATATATATGTTTTTTTTTGGACCGCGATAGCGATGGTGGTCTAGCAGCAGCACCAGCATCGAGAATATAAACGCAAAAGATTTTGGCATTTCCGTTTGATACACAAAAGCACACATATAATGGCAATATAGGAAAAAAATAGCTCTCGTTTCCACTACCACAATATCGTCCATTCCAAACTACACGAAAGCAACGATTTTGACCGAGTTCATGATGTTGAAAACTGTCAGAGCAAGAGTAATACAGTTACTAGTGCAGGAGGAGCAAGCAAAATTTCATCGGATTCTTCGTCCTTCTCTCTTCTTTTCTCTCTGATGGTGCTTCTCTCCCCTCAGCAGCAGCACAAGTAAAAGTAAGTTTTTCTGTGCTGTTGGTTGGGTTGTTCCTGTAGTAGAATTTTTTTTGCTACGCTCAAGTAATAATAATATCATCTCATCTCATGCATAGCTTTTTCATATGTATTCCTTTCAGAGAAGGAGGAAAGAAAATGTTGAAAAAGGCTTTGCTACCACTGCTTTCTGCTACAGAGCTCTTCTGTACTTTTCCATATATCCTTCCTCTATCTTCTTTTCTCTCTCACTGGTCCGCTCTGGCTGCTGCTGCTGCTTGACTGTTTCGAAAGTTTTTTGGGGAAACTGACTGCTTGTGTGTGTGAGAGAGAGAGAGTGAGCGAGAGAAAGAAGAAGAGAAAAACTTGTACTACTTTGTTGTCGAGCGTCAAGGCTGAAGGGAGGAAGATGAGAGAAGAAACGAGAAGCCGTAGTACAAATGTGACGGTTGCCTGCGCTAGTCTGACTCGTCCTTGTTCTGGCATTTGACATTTTCATGAGAATACCAACAACAGCAGTGGTCGTTGTAGGAGTCAGTAGTAGTAGTAGCAGTGAAGGCGATGGTTTGGTTTGGTTATTGGTGGGAGAGAAGAAAAGAAAATGAAATGATGTGGATAATGCGAAATCAGCTTTTGGTATTTTCTTTCTACCAGGCACAGATAGAGAGAACTAACGAGAAGAATGAAAGTTTTTTTTCTGGGAGAAAATTTGGTCGATATTATTATGGAATTATATGGTTGCGGTTGTGTGTGTGTGTGTACTACTACCTACCAAATACTCAGCTAAACTGGCTGATCAGAGGATGATAACAAAAAAGTAATAGGTATGTAGGGAATGATGGCGGATTCCGTTTGACGTTTCAGGGTTGTCTACCATGAACTAAAAGTTAGTATTATAGCTTGGGCTGCTGTCACGTTGTCAGCTTTCCCCTTTTATTTGTCCCAACAACAATACTACACCAAATGCTACCGGGGATTCTTTTAAAGTTTCATAGCTGACGGAAGGTTGTGCATGATTGAGAGGACGTTTTCAGCAAAGTCCAATATTTATTTATAGAAACTGATTACTAACCAGTGTAAATTTTATAGAAAGTTCGTAATAATAATGTTCATCGATTCCTGCAATTTCCAAAAACTAGTAGCCGATTCCATTAAAAATAGCAAGCTGAAAGAATGAATCAAGTATGCATATACTAACATTGGCAATTGTGAATTAGGCAGACGTCCATGTCTTCTCTGGTTGTAATTAGGAAATGGAAGAACTGCAACGTGAACGTGACTACTTGCTACTTTTTTGTTATATTTCTTGCATGCAGCACAGCAGCAGCGCAACTTTACAGATTAATTTACTTTATCGCAAAATAACTCTCCCACTTTTTTCGCGACTACTTACTAATTAAAACAAACTGTCTACAAGTAATTATAACAATATCATAGAAAATATATATATAATGGAATAAATTGTTGTGTGACTTGGCATTGTTCTTGAGATATTTTTGCTGGTTATTATTATTATCTCTAGAAGCAGCTAGTAGTAATACTTGGAGCACTAGTAGAAAAGAAGTACTTTTCTGTGTCGCGCCGAGATCACACAAACAGACACACACAAAAGGAATTAATCAATTTAAATGGGCACCTTTTTGTTTTTTTGGTAGCGTTACCTTGTTCTGCTCTAGCAAGCAATATCATGTTTAAATATATCTACCTACCAACCTTACCAAATGCCAAACGACTACCTACCTACCTCTCTCGTGCCTACAAACTGTCAAAGAAATGAAGTGCGTTGTTACCCCTAAATAAAATATATATGCGAATCTCTATTTGCATAGCAATTAAATGGAAATACTAAACGCCTACTTGGACGATAGCACACCACCAGACTGTGTAGCTCTTCCTATAAGTACAACTTTGTATTTTTTATTGTTGTTGTAGTCAGCCAGTACAGTAGCAAACACAGTAATTATTCATTTCAATTATCACGTTTAATGTAATGCAGAAAATGGGATGTACTTATTATGTACTGCCGACTGACTGGCGTTTACTCTGTGCCTGTGTATTGTCGTTGCAATAAATAAAAAGAAGTCTCAAATGACGACATTCGTGCAAATATATATACGCAAACACCAAACACCACTCAATTATTCAATGGAGTATATCGGCAGAGAAGGTCTTCTTGACTTCAAGTTTTTTGAAGGATTGATCATGATCATTTTTGTAGTCGTCGTCAGTGATTAGTAGCTAAATTACTTCCTTATTGTTCACTGTGAACAGTTCAGCAGTTTTTTTGGTGGTTTGTTTGACAAATTTTGGCATTGCATCGTAAAACTAAACAATATACCATGTATTGTATTGAGTTGGTACTTTTGCACCTAACAAAAGAAACTATTAAATGCTCATGAATTTCTTCTTCAAATCTGTCAAGCTTTATAAGATAATCGTTTCTCTTGAAAACTTGCTAAATTGTATCACCCCACATTCATTACCAACAGAGTGATCAAGCTGACCTCAAAATCGTTCTTGTCTGTAATTTATTTAATTTTCTTGCAATTATTTCTTGCTTATTACTGATGATGAGGTTTTTGTGCAGTAGCGCTACAGTTCTCTCGTCTAGTTAACTTTTTAAATAAATTGATCTGCCACCAAAACTAAAGCAAGTGAAACACCATCTCACTCCTTTGTGGTCTTATTAATATTATTATTATTTAACAAATCAATTATCTATCATCATTTAAACGGCATTTTGTATATAGTGCTTCCTTTTGGTGCAAACATTTACAGTTCAGTCAGTAAGATCAAGAAAAAGAAGAAAAGAAAAAAACACACAAATTAATAATTTGGCAATCGCGATTCCCTCTTTTAACTTGAGTTTAATAGAAATTATTTTTCATTGGTCAATAATTATAGTTTATCATACATTTTCATACATGTTTTCCATCTTTCAACT
>JAHZMT010003490.1:0-10974 GCA_027743785.1 Sinhomidia bicolor
CTTTTTTCTTCAAAAGAGCATATGTGTTTGTAGCTTTGTAAATTTTGTTCAAAGATAAAGAACCTTTGAATTGAAAGATGAGCAATAGTACAATAATAATGTACTTACTTTCAACTTTGACAAAGCTTTTTTTTGAGAAAATAGATTCTGTGCGCTACCTTATCATATATCTGCTCATTGTACTGTTTGGAGACAATTTTTTTTATAAGCATTATTTCCAGATACTTCTGTACTACACTTTTATATCATCATAAATAAAAAAATATAGCCATATACTCTTTATATTCTTAAAGTTTTCGTAGAAAAAGTAAAAATTTCATTTTACTTTACAGAAGCTCTACTCAAAAGTAAGATAAAGAGCAAATATTGCAGTTCTGGATATTTCGCTTGTAGTATTCAACGAAGCGCGCGTTCCATCTCAAAAGACAACAAAAATATTCTAATTCTTTTGCTTGTGTGCCTTTCTCATGTTGCTTGCCACTCTACTCTACCACCAACCAACAGTCTTTGAAGCCTAAATTGAATGCTAGAGAGAGAGAGAGAACGAAAGAGAAAGAAAAAAACGAGAAAACTTTTAGTTTGTTCACTTTACTATTGACTTTTTGGAGATGATAAAAGGTTTAAAATGATAAAAGTTTATCGGAAACTTTTCATAAAGCTTATGTATGTTTCACTAGAGAATGTTTTTTTCTCCTTGTGTCTTTTTTCGGACTCAAATGTGCGGTGGTTCATAGTAAAAAATGCTTTGGTAGAATATCGCAGGCAGAGAGCGGTGACTTGGTTAAAAATATATTATACTTTATAGCCAATATAGAACGCGCATGTAATTTCCAACTCAATGCACTTCCGACTCGTTTCGGTCTCTTTTGCGTGCTGGAAGAAAAAAGGGTATGCTCGTAATGTACGTGATGTTGTGTATGGAGAAAGATGGTGATGGAAGATGAACTGTGTGTGTGAACATGACAAATTCTTTCGGATACAAATTTGTCATCAACGGTTTCTATTTTGAATTTTGTATGAGCGCACGAGCGAGCTATACTGTAATATTGTGTGTTGTTGTGTATTCCGTTTCACCCTCTTTGTTCGAGGTCTCTAAAGTATGTTTAACTTTTGTCCTTTTCCTGGTCGGCTACTTTGTTGGCGAGGACAATAATAATAATAATAATGGTACGACTGAAAGTTTTTTTTGTGCATGGTATAATCCGGATAAGGACGGTAACGAGTATCTTTTATTTAGTAAAGGAATGAATGTTTTTGAAGTCGGTCGGGACCCTCGAACCTAACATGCTCAAAAACTATTCTGTGTATAACGCGTGTATCTAATGACAATTTAGTGGATCAATAAAGAGTATGAGCGCACGAGCGAGCTATACTGTAATATTGTGTGTTGTTGTGTATTCCGTTTCACCCTCTTTGTTCGAGGTCTCTAAAGTATGTTTAACTTTTGTCCTTTTCCTGTTCGGCTACTTTGTTGGCGAGGACAATAATAATAATAATAATGGTACGACTGAAAGTTTTTTTTGTGCATGGTATAATCCGTATAAGGACGGTAACGAGTATCTTTTAGTAAAGGAATGAATGTTTTTGAAGTCGGTCGGGACCCTCGAACCTAACATGCTCAAAAACTATTCTGTGTATAACGCGTGTATCTAATGACAATTTAGTGGATCAATAAAGTCAGTTTTTTATGATAGTGATACTCTTATGAAATTATTGTTAGAAGTATAATTTGCGCCATGTCATATGAATATTTTTAGTTTATAACCAGAGAGATATGACCAAAGTTTATATATTAACTTTTTTTATTATTCGTTGTTTTTATTAACAATTTAATTTTTTACGCAAACGTTTTGATAAAAACAAATTTACGAGGCATTTTACATGGGGGTAAGATATACTGTTTTTAAGGGATTTCTGCACTGTACAGATATTAATGTCGCAAAAAAGCCACCACCAGCAGCACCACTATAACGAAAAAACTACACCGGTAAAGTTTCCAACAAAAACAGAGCATGTCCAAAGAAGAAATCTACGATGTAATCAATGTCAAGAAAACTGCGATGAAAGTCATGCTGATTTTCAAAATCCTAACCTAAATGGTGCCGCTTACTCTAATCCAATAGAAACACCAGAATCTTATGACATTATTCGCTATGATGAACCCCCTGAACCCCATTCTTCTACAGCTCCGAATGCTGAATATTTGAGCGAACTATACAGGCAAGACAACAATTCAGCGGGTACCCTAAATCAAACAGTAAGCTATTATCCTGAGAGAAGGGCAGGAAAAAGCCTTACTTGTCAAAGCCAGCGTTCACGATCTCTACCAACAAGTTCAGAAATGAACAATAGATTGGCTGCCAATTTTCCTTATGATGATGAATACGTTCAAAATGAAAACACAGGAAAGAGGAGTCCATCTCGTCAATCTGAAGAAGAAGGACCGCCGTCTAGATGTCGTAGTGTGTTCAGGAAGGTGTCCTATGGACAACGTTCTAGGGGTTCTGAAAAGCTTGTCTCTTGTAAAAAGCCTACTTCACCAGTTCAATGCCGCTTTCGTTCAGACTGCGTTGAAACTGACGAAAGCGACATGATCATGACTGGTATGATCAACCGAAAAGTTTTTCCTAAAAGTGCACGTGTCTATTTGAATATTAGAAATTAACAACACTCCAAATTTTGTTTTGCGTGTAGAAGTCTCCAATGTGCGAAAAAGTAGTCGACCTCCAAGTCCAATGGACAATAGAAGCTACTCGTCTCCTCAACCGCCATGTCCAATGCGAACCTCTTCAGATAGAAGCTTAATTTTTGATGCTCAGTCAGTGGAAGATTTTGAAACTAGAACGAATAATAACAACAACAACTACAGGGTTGTCAATCGCTATTCTCAAGACTGCATACCAAGTTTTTATGGACCACCACCGCCTGGTACTAATATCTATGGGCAGGACATGCTCCCTCTTCCTATCGAAATCCCAGATAATGTGGCGGACGCCGAGGCTTTTCGACGATATCTATCTGTAAGACGGGGAGCAATAACTCCAGTTCGACAACAGAATATCTCATTTTCTAAACGAGTATGTATTTACAAATGCATTGAATATTTATCATCCACGCTTTTGGACAACTTGTATAGAACCAATCGTGTCCTTCTTACGAATCAATAGGAAGGAGATCAAGAAAACCTTCGATTGGGCTAGCAGCGTCAGGTGCACAACAGCTTGGCGAACAAGAAGCTCGAAGACGTACCTCATCTTTGTCACATGCCATAATGACCCTTGCTCTTCTCTCAGCGTCCATATGCCAATTAAGATTTTTAATTACTTACTCCCATGCTCATTCCTATCCAATCTTAAATTACTTTCTTGTCTACACCAGTATAATACTTGAGGTAATAATAATGCATACTATTTTTATACAAAATTATTATTACATATTTTATTTTTGCAAGAAAAAAATGCAGAACTGGAAACTCAAGTTTTTTTATTACTCATTTTTGCTTAATTTTTTTTCTCTTCTTCTTCTTCTTCTTCTTTTTTCACTGATCTCAGGTAGCAGCGGGTGTAGGATATGTCTTGATAGCCCGGTGTGGTTACGACGATGCTCATGCCGAGTCCATCCATAATTATCTTATTTTTGCCCTGTTTATTGTAGCAATATCGAATGTAATTTTAACCGCTTTTGCTTTCGACGATCATCTCTGTGATGAGATGAAATGGAAAAATAGTCAAGTTGCTGCACCATCATCTTCGTCACAGAATCAACAGTTTAACCAGCAAGTGCAGCAGCAGAATCAGAGAGGTGGTGGTGGTGGTGATAGAGTGATGGATTTAAGATATATGCCTCTTGAATAATAAAGTAGTACCGATATAAAGAAACCGACAAGAGCGAAAATGTAGAAGCAAGCTATTATATATATTTTTTTAGAAAAATGCTTTTATTAAACATAAATGCATACTATTATGTTGTACCGTGTGCATGTGTGCATATAGAAAAAAATTACATATCATTTCAGAAGGATCTTGATACTTTTGCCACCAAGATTGCTTTCTGTTTCTGATGAATGAGCTCGACCAGCCTCCTCATCCACCCGTTCGTTATTTGGTTCATGTTGAGTAGTTTGCTGTGGATCTGCCTTCAAGATCAAACCTTTTTTTCTACTCCACACAACAACAGCAGCAAGCACTAGCACCACCACCATGAGTTTTCTTTGCTGACTGCCAAAATGCAAACCTTGTAAATCACATGTATTATAGTTTGCAAATTATGTATAAATACTAAGCATACGTGTACATGCCTCGTAACATTTTTGAACTCTTGAAACGCATGACTTTATTCGTATTATTACATCGGGTACAGTACATTTACTAAATGAATCCATTTCACAATAACAGTAAACGCAGAGAGGAGTCATGTGCAGTTTCAAACTTTAAAAAAAAATGTTCAAGAAAAATTTCAGGGTATTTGAGCTAGTAAATCAACTTTGTACTTTATTATTTTGCCTGACCGCAGTGCACATTTTATGAATTTCATGCCTCTGTTGTATTTAATACAGCCACTCACCACCACCAAAAAGTTGCATTTTGCTCGTCATAGTCATCATTACTAGGCAATCTCCAAAACATCCCGGGTAAACCGAACGCGGATGGTTTTCCGTGCAAAGGGTCCCCTTCCATCTTTCAGATACCCCATCAATCTTCATCGCTGCCACATTTTCCAGCTGGATCATTACACATCACACATTCTGATTTTGAGCAGCTCCTTCGAATCAAATTTAATATTTACTGGTTGTTGATGATGACGGTGCTGCGTGGTGCGGCTGTACGCTATATAAATGTAGTTGCCTATAAAAGTCGTATATATGAAAGCATAGTCGATTTGCTGCATTGATTGAACCACCACCATGATGATGATGACGATGGCGTTATTATACACCCCAGTTAAATTACATTATATAAAGTCATTGTTGTAAATATCTGCCCAGGGGGTCTTCCCAAAAGTTGATGATGATCCGCAATCCGGTGCTATACTGACTTGTTTCCGAATGAAAACAACAAAATACCATGTAACCAATTCAAGTAGCTGCAGCTAACCAATTCGCTCCCGTACTTGTTTCTTGCGTAGTTTCATTTCTCTTCGCCCCGAATATATGGGAACTATATGCTGCTGTGCGGTATCCTTCTCCCTCTTCATCATCACTTCACTCTCATCCGTTGCGTAAACATTTGTCATCAAAAACGTAAAGAGACCTTTTTTTCGTAGCCTCTCCTCAGTCGGGAGCGCATCAAAACATTCAGTATAAATAATAAAGCATTTGTCTTCGTTATTGCCATAAACTTCACGGCGAGTCAACATACATGTTTCTTTCTTTTTTTTCTCCCTCTTTCAGCCAGCTCTTATCGATCTCCCTTTTATTTCTGTATCTATTTTATTGTATCTCATCATCATCATCTACTGCTCCTCATCATCTCTTCTCCTTTTTGCAGAGTTGATTTTTGGTAATCTAGTCAACAGCAGAGAGCAAAGCAAGCAGGGTGGCTTTTTGGTCACAAATAATCAAAATGTTGTGATTTGCCTATGGGTTGGTTTGTTATGATGTGATTATACCAGATATCTTTCGTTTGGTGTGCTCCGATGGCATCGTTTCGAATGAAGAGAGAAAATAAAAAGATTAGCGGTTGATTAAATGCTAAAGGGGGCATTATTGGTCCATTATGAGATGAAAATCTAATTCCTTTTGGATGCTTGATTTAATCAGCACTGCCATAACTGATTCAATATCAACGTTTTTAGAAACAAAAATCTCAATTTTTATCAACGAATCATTTCATATATGTATCTACGACGTTATTTGATTATCTGATGGGTTGGATTCGAAATAACAACGCAATTATATTATTAATCTTATAATTGTACATAATTGTTTAATTCTGTATTTAATTCAAATAATTTAGTTTTCTTATAAAAACCTTTTTAGTTTGCAAAGACATTTGCTAAAAAAATTGCAATTTCACAATTCTACCTACATTTTATAGTTTGCTAATTTGCAATTCAGCAGACCCCCTTTGAGTCCTTTTACTTAAAAGTAAACATGCAATGACTTTTGGTGATAGGCATGTTTGTTCTTTTACACATATTTATTTACTTTTAGTTCACTAAACTCACTTTACCAAACCTTTGCTACCTTTCTTTGGAAAGGTACAAAGAATAGCCTATAATTAAATGATCCTATCATGATCATCCGCTTAACTAAACTGCTCCACTTCACTTTTTAAAAATTCACCACATCAACAGAGTAAACCATTTTTCGTAAGACTTTTTGACGTTGTGTGAATTTTCCCTTGTTTTTGGATTTTCAATGATCTGTAAATTACAGTTCTGATGAAAAAAATACAAAATACATTTTGGAGTTTTACCAATACCGAAAAAATAATGCTAAATTACTATTTTTTTCTATATTTGCAATTTAATATGAAATTAACCTGCTTACAAAGTTGAGATCACAAAATGGATTTTTTAGGCATTATTATACCGTGGAGAAAAAGGGAATCAAGTAGAAGTGATGATGAAAGGGCTCGTTGTTGTGTTTAGTTTCTTGCGCGCTTAAAGAAACTCCACATTATATTATTATTATTACTACTACTACAATAGATGTATATGTTACTATATACATCTATTACTACTACTAATATTGCCTAGTAGTATAAACATTTACGTTAAATGTTTATGTGTGGCTTGCATTGCATGTGTGTGCGTGTACATCACAATAATATATCTGTCTTGTCATTCCCCTGAATTTTAGCTTGATAGTGAAAAATCAGAATGCCAACAGCATATCCAAAGGCAAGAGAAAAAAACGACTTTTCGGTTGTCTGATATGTTTATATACATGTTTTACGTAGAGTTTATAAGGAGCGTATGTGTAAATACATAAAAGTAAACGTATAAAAATACCTTCTCTCTCTCTCATCGTTCCGTTCCATCCAACGACTCACATTATCCAAAAAACGCAAGGCAAAAGAAGTAATGAAAAAGGGAATAAAAAGTTTTGTGAACGAGAAAGGAATAAGCTGTAGAAGAGACGAAGAGGAGGAAAGGAGATAAAAAGGCAGTGTATCACGGATGAAAAGAGTGGCAATGGTGGTTGGAAGACCGAGTAAAAACAAAGCACAAGCATTATATCTTTTTGGACCTTTTTAATGGGCCAAGAGTGGCGTCTGCGGGCTATATAAGACCAAGTGTGGGCGTGTCGCACCGAAATTTGTCAGCTTTCTGTTTCGCCCTTAAGGAAGGTATAGCACCACCACCAGAACACAACCAAAACATATGAACATAATATGTGTATAGAGAGACTCAGAGAGAGAGAGAAAAAAAAAGTAAAATGAAGAAGCATCTTCTACGCTTTACTGCTGGCTTGACTGGCTTAATATAACTTCTTTTTTTCTCTTTCTCTAAAAGGAATCATCATCAAGCTGTACATACAACAACAACAACAACAGCAACGCGATACAAACGACTTGGAAAAAAACGCTTGATGATGATGCGATGAGATGTAAATACGCAATATACTTTACTTGTAATCGTAATATATAAGAGAGAGAGAGGGTAGAAAAAAGTAAAAGAAGAAAAAAATATGTGTATTTTTATTTTTACTTTTCTCATCCATTCGTTTCCTTTTCATCTGCTTTTTTGGCTCGAGTCCCACAATCTCGCATGTACATGGAAAAAAAAACTTTAAAGAAGATCCAACCAAGTTGTGTGAGATAATAGTTTTGCCAAATAATATTCCTATCAACTGTTTTAACTATAAAGTTCTTTTTCTTAAAAAAATGGCAAGTGTTTAATGTTTGCTCTCTCGGTAATTCAGTACTGTTCACAAATCTCTTTATATATTTTATTTTTCGTTTCTGAGACGGAAAAACGAGATAAACCAAAAGCTGATGGTTTTTCTCGCTATCCAACAGAAGAAATATTACGTCGTTTAGTAAATAAAGTATTTTGTTATATGTGGCAAAGATTTGGAAAATACAATGAAAAGCATCAAAGTGCAAATCTTGTCAATGTTGAATGTAAGGAACTGAACAAGTACCACTTAATAGAATCTCGTATGAATCTGTAAGTAAGCAGAGTATTTATTTATCGATGGAGCAATCAAAAAACTGCATCATGAATAAAAGTACACAAAATCGCTCAATGATGCGTTGATGAGAAACGAGCCATCAACACACACATTTCACTTCCTCACCTCAATGTTGAAGAAATGATACCGAGAAGAGTGAATGGGTAACCCCTAAAACATTTAAACATATCTTATTTGACAGGTAAGTCTGCTTCGTTAGCTCCCAAATGAGCTTCTGAATTTTTCACTGCGTCAAAAAAGCAACAACTTCTCTCTCTCTTGAGTCAAGCTAGAAAAAGAAAAATGTTATTTCTTCTTGTACTACTCCAGTAAAAAAAGAGAGGAGACGTAGCAATAAACTAGAGTTGGCAGTCAAGCTTAATGATCCCTATCTGCTTATTCATGAAATTTTTTTACAAAACTCTTTTTCTTCTTCTTCTTCTTTGCAAAACCAGACTCATTTGTAGGTAGCAGCGCGCTACCTGAAAATTATTATTTAACTACTACTCTAAGTGAGAACAAAGGCACCTGTTTACAAACAACTCAATGGGATCATGATGATGATCATGATCATGGTACATGCTCTCTTCTGTTTTAATATCTTTCTCTTCTCAACTTAGTCTTTTATTAATTTCAAAACTTTTGTGAGGAATGAAAAGATGAAAGATTGCTCTCATTAGCAAGTTTGGGTTGATGAATGCTGATTTGTTTGGCTTTTGTCTGAGCAAAGTCAAACAAAACTGAGTGAGTATAAATATCTGGACAAATTGCTTTTTTGGAAACTTTTTGTTTTTATTAAAAAGCAGCAAATAATAACTAACTACGCTCTCCACCAAAGTAGACAAGACAGTATGAAATCTATTTAATTATTTAAATAATTAATAATAGTACCAAGTAATAAATTGTCGTCAACTTGTGCAATAACATGGCTAAGGCACAAACGTCAATTTTGTTACGACACCTTGACTGTAAAAATACACGTTTTTTTCTACGTTGCTATTAAAAATAGAGTTCAAAGATTTTAATGAAAGAGAAAACAGGGAAAGGTAAACTAAAGTTTTTTAATAAAAGCCCACATCAATTTTATGCTCCACTGAGATGCAGATAACATGTAAATTAGTGGATATATTCTTCTTTACTTGCTATTCACAATTTTAAAAAAAATTCTTTTGAAGTGATAGCTAACACGTGGTTTCCTCTGAAATGTCTACGCAATATACATAGACAAGCGTGTTTTTTTACGTGTGTGTATTTTGAAAAGGTCAATTGGTTCTCTCGCTCCTGTGTTAAATAAAAATGAATTCTTTAAAGAGATGTATCTTTAATCTGACGGTTTTGTGTTGTTTGTTGTGGTGGTGGTGGTGACCAATAACTTGAAACGGTGTTGTATAATTTTGTATTTTCAAGTGAAATTCATAAACATAAAGGCTGCCCGCTGAGAAGCTCTATATAACTCAATTCAAGCATGAGAATTGCAAAATTAGATGGTTTGAATAAAATGTACACGAATTATTAAATGGGATTATGACTATGATGACGGCTAATGCACACACACAAAGAGGCAGGGTAATTGATGAGCATATGCTTCAACAGAAGATGATCATTATTCATTCATGGAAGATGTGAGGAAGAGAGAGAGAGAGAGAGATGAATCATATATTTTGGTGAGTGAACAATCATAATAATCTTACGGTTTTCGTGAAACCACAGAAAGGAAAAGCAAACCATCACGCTTGTATTTATAACATCTCATCTCATGCATACTTTGTAGTAGTAATATTTTACAAGCTACTAGTTGGCTCATTCACTTTTACAATGAACTGTATGGTTACTGTACTTATGTAGAAAGATTGAGAGAAAAAAGGAAACAAATCGGAGCGTAGAGAACAAGCATGCTTCATTGCCCAACAATGGGGACGCTAATGAGACAGAAAGAGCTAGTACGTACGACCATATATATGTGCATACTTGCAATCCGTATAATATGCCATTCAATTCATTTTTTTTCTGTCTGGCTAGGGTGCACAAATATGTGATGCATCATTCGAAATCCAAGAAAACGCTGTCACGATGAGCATGGCGTCAGGGCTTATATATGTAGCTTGTTGGAAAATATAATGCATTGCCGTTTCTTTACAATGCGAGTTTTCCAAAGAACAGTAAAGTAATTGTGTTTAGGAATTATTAGTGTTCAAGACTCAAGTACCATATTATATTATCTCACTCCAATACAAATTATTACAAATGATGGTGAAAGTGATAAAGGATGAGTTGTATTTAAGGGCGAAGTAAGTGACATTTAAAGTCAACAGGCTAGGTAAATTAGTACACGTTAAACCAGGAATCGAAAGTCGCCAGTAAAAACTGCAAATAAAAAATACATTTATTCTTCAAATGACTTATTAAATACCTTGAGAAAGTTTAATTAATGTTAAATCGTACTATAAAACTATTACTAGGAATCATGGTTAGTGGCAATGGCTAAGAAGCCTATTGATTTTCAACCAAGTTGAATAACAATGTAATCACTATGTACTATGATATCAAATCAAGTAAGTAATTAAATAACTTTTTTTTAGCAAATCCAATACTTTTCGAATAACTGGCAGAATCACAACATGCCACCCGCAAAATATAAAAAAATAACTTTACTGTAAGTAAACCAGTGAACCTATTGGTAGTATCAAAAATTAGCTTTTTTGATATAATCAAAATCATCAATGGAATTGTGAAAGCAAATTCAAATACCTAATTGTTCATATGTTTTTTTTTCTAGAAATGAAAAAAGCATATTATATTCTTTTGAATATTAATAAAGCATTACGCAGCGTTTTCAATTAATCAGAATCCTGGCT
>JAHZMT010003491.1:0-28576 GCA_027743785.1 Sinhomidia bicolor
ACACTTTTCTCACTACAAATACTACTCTATGATAGTAGATCTATGAAACAGGATAGATTCACAAGAAATCTATGCCTTTTAGTCAGTTTTTTCCCCAACACTATCTCTCTCTCTCTCTCTCTGGTCGTAGTAGTAGTATGCACTTCTATTAATGTATCGCATCGTCTTCGTAAAGAGATTAACTTGAGACGACAAGAAGCCTGTTTGGAGAATAGGATTAATTGCGTGCTTGCTTGTCCGCAATGTTAAGCTACTTTGTTTTCTCTCTGCGTCTGTCTGCTCCTTCTTCGAACAACTTCTTAGATCTTTTGGTAAACAAGTATGGGTTACTACTTCTGGGTAGTAGTAGACAGACACAACAAAGCTGTACGTCAGTTTACACATTACATCATTATCATTATATTATATCAAACAGACTTGTGCTATTTGGATGGAACGTGATGATGATGAAACTGTAGCTGACAAAAAAAATGTGTAATTGAGCTGTTGTGATAGGCTTTATTTTGTCAAGAAAAATGTATCATTATGATACATATAATATGTGGCTTTCCATTAAAAATTATCCGAAAATGTGTACAACGACAGAAATAGCAGTGAAATGTTAGTAAAGCTAAGCAAAAAGGTACTCTACTTGTACTTATCTGTTAGCGAGAACTGCTGATGTTGCTATACTCATTACCCATGATTTTCTCCAAACTTGTACTCGAGATAGTCAGCAAAACATAATAACAAGACAAATGGACAAGCTCACACAATTTTTTGTCATTGTTGTTGACACATTTGCAGTTCTACTAGGTATATGTTATATATAAAAAGCAAGCTTTTTTTCTTTGCTATTTTCTGTCGTCTTTCTGAAAGCCGAGAAACTCTCATCTTACATGAACCTAATAATAATGAACGTAATAGTTGTTCCAAGAAGTTCAAATCTAATATATATATGCAACGTCTACCAAATAACACAACGTAGGATGCACACACATCATCATCATGATGTGGATTCAGCGATATTCTTGTTGCTTTCACACGGTCGGTCAGCCAGCACACAAAAGAAACTAAAGGAATTTTTGCTACAATTTTGGAGGCTACCACCAATTAGCAAATCGTTTTACTTACCATTCCACAATAAGAACGGATGTCTCCGTCTTGTCATTTTGTTGTTATTACCACCACCACCAAAGTTATGTGTCTGGCTGGATGTTGTACTACGTGTGTACTCATACTACATAATAATATTATGGTTATCAACGACCGTGGTGGTGGTGGTGCGGTTACTGCATTCTTTCCACATCACTGACGTGACTAATTTTCTTTCCATTATGGATGGTGAAGAACATGCGATACATTTGTAGGTTTGTCTATATAATGGTGGTGGTGGTGCGGTTACTGCATTCTTTCCACATCACTGACGTGACTAATTTTCTTTCCATTATGGATGGTGAAGAACATGCGATACATTTGTAGGTATGTCTATGTACATACACAGTACATCATCATACGTGATCGCACTACAATGTGTCTCTGATAATTAGTGATAATGAGAAACTTATTATCTAGTTTGAAACATCATTTCATTTGTGAAAAGTGGCATTACTTGTAGTAACTCTTATAATAATTGATTACGTTTGGCGTTTATATATCAGAGAAAATTATTGTTGCCATTTTATATCTTGATGATGGTGAGTAATGGTTCTAAACTGACATGTCGTAAAAGATTTTTCTCGTTAAAGGAGTGTTAAATTTATGTAGTACCTTATTGAAACATTTTGAAAACACTGCAATTATTATGTACCTGTAAAAAAATTAGTTGTCGCCTATCATTGTTGAGCTGTAGACATTAAATCGCATAAAAAACGATACTCATAAAAAATAATGCTTTTTTGTTTCGCCGTTTGTTGGAGGATAATCCTTACGGTACAACAAAAAATATATAAAAGAAAGCAACGACTGACTACCCGGGTCTGGTACTGTATTGCTAGCGATGATGGTTTCATATCATTATAGTTTTTAGAATTGGCTTACTCTGTTCGTTTGCTTTCTGCATGTTCGTCAAGAACACTTGCTCGTTGCAGAAAACGTTTGCTTGAAAGCAAGTGGGAGAAAGCAGTGTGGAGAGAAGAATGTGAATTTGACCAAGCCAGTTTTTTTTCTCTTGTGAAGAAAAACATAAGCATTGTAGGGAAAGAGCATAGAAGGTCATGTGATTATGATGACGGTGAAAGGAAAAAGGGAAAGAAAGAGCCACACAGTCAGCTAATACCACTAACAGTGAACATGGAGTTTTGTTCTGTGTATCTACTCGTACAATTGTGTAAACTACAAACTATTTTTACTACACAAATATCTACATTCTGTTATCATTATATTCTCCACCTACTTTTTCAACTGCTATATTTTGTAGCATTACTGTAGTACATACTTGAGACTTGAAAATATTCAGGAAGCAAAAAAAAGAACACACTTCTTGTTATATAGAGGGTAAAGTGAAGGTTTTTGGTATATATGTATATATATATATACTCATAACAGTATAATGAGCTTTTATAACTACTACACCACACACCACCCACAACAAAAAACTATACTATTTTTGATCATTATTATATAGACATTTTAACCGACTGTGTAATATGGCAAACGGCAGTTTCCAAGAAAAGAAAATGCTTCTACTACGAACCGTTGTTGCTGCAGTCTCTCGTAGTAACTTTTTGGTGTATATGTACTTTACTTGTCTATTATGTGTTCTTTTGCCTTTGCTCTTCTTGATTGGTATGCAGTTCCATGCCCTAAATATTCCGTCCCGCACAAGAAAGCTTTCATCTTTTCTTGGTGGTTGGTTGGGAGCTTTATCAAGTCAGAGTTACAACAACAAACAACAGTTTGAAATGTATTCCAAGTGCGTGCTATCTTTCGTCTCTGCCGTATTTCGTCGCTCCTGCTCTTGTACAACAAAGTAAATTTTATACTGACCTGAGTGGTTTCAAAAAAGGTACCTTCACGGTTTATGATAAAATGAGGAATAGAAATGCGTGTGATGATGTTTGGAGAAAAGCTAAAATAAATCATGTGTACAGGTAAGAATGAATATAGGCGCGTAGATGTACGTATTATGTAAATTTGGTTTTTCTGATAGGACGACAGCAGGAACTTTTAGCATGCCACACACAGAGTTGCTGTCTTGCTTGCTAGTAATACCTTTATCAGGAGCATTTTTTCACCCTATTATCATAGTACATTTTGAAACTACTAACTATGTTTTTGTGCACATGCATTAGGAAGAGCTGTGCATGAGAAGCCATTATTATCTCGAACATGGACAGACATGTTTGATTATAATAAATCAGGTGAAAGCTATAAACACATGCATGGTAAGATATACATAGTATAATATTATATTTTCCCCAGTGGTGATAGTTAGTTGTTTCGTATTTATCTGGCTAGAGAGATGTGTGCACATAAGGTTATCTTTTGAGCAGATTATGATAATGAATGGATTACGTTACTTGAACAAGATGAGCGAGAGGAAACATAAATATGCAAAAGTTTTGTCTTGTGCTCCCTTTGTTCACGGGATTGCGATAATAGCTAGTCTCAACTCAAGTAATGATCCAATGCCAGCTACCACTATACTAGCCTTACTAAAGCTGGCCGTCGTGTTTGAGTGAAGCGACGAACTTGTTGTGTGTGTGTCTCTCTCCCTTCTTTACACGACAAGGCTGCAATCTGCAATGTTATCATTTTAGAACCCATTGTTCATGCACATATTAGGCAAAGAAATAAGTAGCAAGCATTATCATCATCATGTGTATTTTTATAATGCTGGATAACGGGAGAAAGCTCATGATGGAAAGAGAAATGGCAAAAAGTGGAAATGAGCCTGTGCACCAGACTACTTGTTTAAATTTAAACCAAATTCATTTGTAGGCCTTAAGGACATTAAAAAATATATATTCTCGTTTTATAGTTTTACGAATCTCGTTACTTTTTTTGTGTCATGTAAGCATAACAGACATTTATTTTAGTCAATCTTCTTTTCCAGTAATGACTAGATGTGTATGATGTCCTTCCCTCATTAAGTTCTTCCGAAACAGAGCAGTGAAAATGGAGAAATGGCAGAGCCGTCTTTCTTGTCATTCACTTGAGATTATTACAACGTTGGATGGATGACAACACATCTTTTATTTAAAAATCTTTTTCCAAGAGAACAGTACATATATACGCTCAAAGCACAAAACTGTTATGTAATGTAACATGTGCCTCCTTTTTTACTTGAGATTTTTCATCTCATTTTTGTGAACGATGATAGCAGCGTAAAAAAGTAATAGGAGCGTAGGTACAAACATAAAAAAGACATGTAGTAGGTATAAATAGTTTCTATTATAATGCCTATAGTACCATGAATGAATGTATGTTTATATTCCATATTTTTCAGCATAGGTCAGATGAAGGATTTTTTTAGCTTGTCTTTTAATATTCTTTCTTCATTTCCTATCCATGCATATGATATCCTTATGATACAATGAGCATGTACAAGTGTGACTGCATTTCTATATATGTGGATATTCATATTGTATGCTCGCGGTCCACTTTCTTTCTCTTTCATCTTTTCTCCCTTTTTATTACTCTCCATCATAATATATTTCATTCAAAGTTGAACAGAAAGGACATGAAAGGATGATAGCTATGAGATGATGACAGTTGACAATTTCCCAGCAAGTTGAACTTCCAAGTTTTCCATCTTCTTTTGGCTGTGAATATATAGTAACATAAAATATATATGGTATAATAATAATATGTGCATATGGATTTCTCATTTAAAACTCGGAAAAAATTTATACGTCAAATACAATTGAAGAGCAAGAGAGTGCTTGACGTGTTTCCTACATGAATAGGCGTAACTACTTGATGAGAAAATGGAAAGTGAGGGAAGAAAACTAGAGTGGATTGGAATGATACGCATACTTGTACATATGTATACATTTATAAATATATTTCTATTTTCTACAAAAAACATTTTTGCTGCCCGTATGCTACATTTTTTTGCCGTAACATAAGATGTAATACTTGTCGTGAACAAGAATAATGTAATGCGGACAGCAGGCAGCGCACAGCAGCGTTTCGGTATGCATGTACCTGATGAACTGACGGGTGTGTGCACATGAATGTTTTCTCCTGTTGATGCTGCTGCTGCTGCCGCCTGTAGTAATGGCATCTCACATACTTTTTTTGTTGTACTGTGTACTGAATTGCAATGTGTATCCTTTACTTTACAACTTACAACAACAGCAGCCAAATATTATTTTGCAGCAACAGCAGCAGCAAGTGAAAAAAGAAAAAAACGAGGCGTTTTATAAGAATGGATATAATAGGAACAGTAGCAGCAAGCAGAAAGGATACTATTTTTTCCACAGTATGAGCACACGCCATGCGTTTATATTTTTTAAATCACTACACATAGAAAGAGGGCTATTGAATGTAATATAAGTAGGTAGGTAGGTGCATGCGAAATTTCTCTATATATATTTTATACAATGGTTCATCAATATAACATGCAACATTTCGCCTGTGTTTGTGTGTGTGTGTGCTGTAAAAGAGAGGAGAAAGAGGGTTCTTGTTGTGCTTGCAGAGAGTGAGTAGCGTAAAAGTATATGATGATGATATGATGAAACTACTCCATTTGTATTTTTTAAGAGGCAAAAGGCCCTTTTCCTGGTATTTTTCCAACTACCTCCACCTCCTCCTCCACCACCACCGCCGCCGCCGCCACCATCATACCAACATATAAGCCGGGGAGTTTGAGCTAAGCTGTCTGTATGGGGATCACAATTTTTTTGTTAGCTTTTTGGAAAGTTCGTTTTTTCCAACAGCAGGCGCATGCCTTCCTGCCTGCCCTTACATGTAGATATGTATTATGTTTGTATAAAAACGTATACAATAATATACACAAAAGTCCTTTTTGTACATGTCTCCTACTTCTTTACACTTATTTTTTATTACTAAAACTCTACTACTTGTGAAAAAATGAACGAGGTGGCGGGTGGAACTACGTAAGTTTTCTTTTTTTTCTCCGTTGAGTTGATACGGATGGATAGAATGAAAGAGAGGGAGCGAGAGAAAATAGTTTCGTTTTATAGTTTTTCAAGTTGTCTATGCCACCATCACAATTTCTGCTTCACAAACTGAAGGCGACCACTTTAGAAGGAAGCATGCAGCCAGCTATCAGCACAAGAACCAAGGAACAGAACCACTCAGCCAGCTTGCCCATTTTCCCCCTTTCTTTCTTTCCTTCTTCCTCTGCTGCTGCTGCCGTTACTCGACTTGCATTATGTTTCTGTTAGTTTACGTATATTTAACCTGTACCAGTGGTAAGTACCACCAGCCACCAATACCAACTACATAACACACAATGCTGCGGGTTTTAAGTGTGTAGTATGGAATCCACAAAATCAATGTTATGATGTTGCAAATAAAACAAGAGAGAGAAAGAGGAAGTCACTTTTCAGTTGTGTTTCAGCTGTGCATTCACACAGCAGCAGCAGCAACTAAGATTTGGAAGAAGAGCTCTATATGCATGGGCAAAACAAAGAGAAAAGAAGGACAAAAATCTTTTTTTTTTCAAGAAAAGTCATCTCTTCGACAAGAAAAGTTGTTTGTTGGGAATGTCTAGTATAAATCCTAACGAGAAGAGCAAGAAGGGGAAAGGAGAGTTATAATAAAGATGATAGAAAAATATACACAATTGTCCTAGTAATGCTGTTACTGTTACTTGCTGCTCTGCTGCTGCTTTCTTGTTTCAATATACAGACGAGAGATTCATATTGCATGCAACAGTATCTGCTCACAACAGTACTCTACAGGCAGACAGCTAGTAGAAGAAAGAGAGAGGGTTCATTTCTTTCTCTAGTAAGCTTGGTAAACTTTTGGCAGAGTGAAAACTGATTTTTTTATTGAATTCGTTCCACCGAAATTGCGAGGGTGGTTGGATGTTATAATGCATGAATGCACGCTATTTCTTTGATGCAATGGTGGTGTGTATAAGAATGAAGAATGGATGTATTGTGAGAGAGAGTGTGTGTGTGTAGATCTAAAAAAATGTAAATGGAAGTTGTAAGCAAAAAGGAAGCAGAGTAGTGTTTGATCTGGGAATGGGAAATGAAAGGGAATCAGCATTTAGGATGTGTAGCCATATTGAAAGGCATACACAGTTTTGTAGTAGGGTAGCAGAAATGGTTGTGAATGAAATGGTGGAAGGAAAACCGTATTATTATGGGAGATGAAGAAAAGATAAATGAATGAATGAGCGTTACATAGGTGCATTGTGAGAAAGTTGGGCATTTGTAATTTATACAGTGTGTCAGAATTTTAACTGAGCTTATTGAGTCATGATGATGATGACATTCGTTGTTTACACATTTGTTTCACCACACTGGATTTTGTAGTACACTTGAATATATTTCCATATATGTATATATATGTTTTTTCGACATGTTGCGTCACGTGGGGCTGCTGGGACGTTTGAAATTGGGAATACCAAAACAGATACAAATGTGTATACAGTGAAAGCAGTCATTAATAATCTTTCCCAACTTATCAGACAAAATTCTGTTTAAATACTTAAAGAATATGCGTTGAGTTTGGTATTCAGTTGCCCCAATTCTCGTATGCGCTAATACTTATATGTATAATGTAAATGGTAAGTGTGTATTCATCCAATGCACTTACCTTATAGATCCTTATACTAAACCCTTTAAAAATTTTATTCTGTAAATAACCATATAAAATACGAATTTCTATGATGCTGTAAGTAATGTATATAGTATTCATTATTATTACGTTTGGGAAATATTGATTGTCTCTGAATGAGCCAAAGAGATAAAGAATCTGCATAGCCTTCCAATTTATCTATTTTGAAAATTTGTTCAACTGTCTAGGCAAGAATTAAAAAAATCTTTTCCCTTGAATGTAACGCAAAAAGTTTGGCTGTAAATGCAAAAATCGTATTTTTCCATTCCTTTGTATATTTGCTAAATGATGATGATGACGATGATAAGATTGATATGATGGGAATAGTTTATCCGTTGCGCTTCGTTGCAACTCTGTCGAGCATCACTGAATCCGAATTGCCTCATTTGGTAACATAATATTATGCGGTAATACCTATCCGCTGGAAAAAAACGATTGGAATTGGAAATGATGAATAAATTGAGCTACTTTGAAAACTGGAAGGGAATATCGACATCATACTAATTGGAAGCAAGATAAACATCCACGGCATTGTTATTTCAGCCCATTCCATTTGCAACTCAATTAAGTCAACAGACAATGTCAATTGTACTTTTGTCGTGGCTGCTGTTACGGCGGAGAATTGTGTTTGAGCAATGTGTACGTTTGCTAGCAAGGATTGCAGAATTTAATCGGAGAATTTTGTTTTAAAAAGCTCCTCTGTTTACATTTACTTTGTAAATGGTGATGTCATCATTATAATGGGCGTTTCTTTTGACTTACAGCTATGCAGCTTGCTGTGATTTCCTTCAAAACAATAACCTCCTGTCCATAATTAGAGCTCATGAAGCGCAGGATGCCGGGTAAGTATTTACTTTCTTTTATACATTTACACAATCATTCTGTTAATTTGAAACTTGGGAAATATAATGATCCGCGTGTGCAAATATTTACGACGAAATGTTCTCATTATTTTTCTCTGCGTTTGTTTGTTAGGTATCGAATGTATCGAAAAAGTCAAACAACAGGTTTTCCATCGTTAATCACGATCTTCTCAGCTCCTAACTATCTCGATGTCTATAATAACAAAGTAAGACTTGAAAATTTATTTCAGTTATTTAATTTGCCGTTTCCAATTATTCGAAAGGTATACTAGTAGCGACAAAGCTTAACTATTTACGTTTTCATTGTGCATAGGCTGCCGTTCTTAAGTACGAAAACAACGTTATGAACATTCGACAGTTCAATTGTTCTCCACATCCGTATTGGCTACCCAACTTTATGGATGTCTTTACGTGGTCTTTGCCATTTGTTGGTGAAAAAGGTATGTTGTTGTAGGCACACATTTTAACAAAATCAAATCATGGATCTTTACAGGCATGGTAGATTTTATAGTATGCAAATGTAAAAATACATTTTCATAATAAATTACTTTTCTAAAAAAATTTATTCTAGTGACCGAGATGCTTGTCAATGTTCTTAACATCTGCTCTGATGACGAGTTGATGGCAGAAGGGGAGGAAGGAGCTGAAGACGGTAAGATGTGTATTTCTCTCGTTGTTATTACAGTCCTTGCAATGAAAAGTAGTAATAATAACTGTAAAATAAACGCTAAAATATGGCGCAGTTCTAACTTAAGTTCTATAGCATCATAATAGGATATTACAATTTATTAAATTTCTTAGTCAACTTAAGACTTATACTTTGTAATAGGTCAGGTTACCTGTAAAAAGTCATAATACAAAAAAAACAAGAGCCAGAAATATGTACTAAAATCATCGAAATATATATAAACAGTAGCATTTTATTTTTTTAAACACGGCAGTGCTTCTTCGTGGTTGCCAGTTATTATTATTATTTTCACTTCAGTCTCTCTGTGCACAATGGTAAACTGCTTCTGACGCCAAATTCAGATAAATTAATCGTAGTTTTTCGTCACAGTTGTTGTTGTTAATACTTGCACGCTTAAACTGTAGAGAAACAGTAGTGCAGATTATGTATAGAGTAAATGCTGCGTACTAAAACAGTTCTTTTTTTCATTTCAATCATAATGAAGTTTTTTTATTTAGAATTTATTTCAAAACAGTTTGCAATGTGTTTACTTATCCATAAAAATGTAAACTGATTTTTTTGTATGTAGCATTTCAAAAAATGTAGTAGTTGTATTTATATTTGCTTATAAATTATTATTTTTTTATTCGGTAGATTTTTACTACTCTTATTTATATGCTATTAATTGGAGAAAGCGATCCTGTATCTCGTCAAAGCCATTCTGCTTTGTATATTCAGAGAAGCTCATGCAATCTTTTAATTTCTTTGCTTCTTTATTTACTAAATATAATTTATTTGTTGTAGGAAATGCCAGCTGTACTCAAAGTAAAGAAAATATTCTTTGCTTTGTAATGATAATGTAATGTAAAAAACAATAATCAGTGTTGCTGTGCAGGTTAAAATTGAGTAATAACAATATCATACGTACAAGCTCAGTTTACAATTATTATTATCACCGTCGCTTCTGGTGTAAGTAAACAAAACAGTTGCGAAAGCATTACGCGAACTCAACAAGAAGAAAAAAGGAAACTCAAAACAGCACTTTCCACTTTTACGCGCTTACACCAGAAGTAATTGGGCCCGTTGAGGGATGAGAAGTGGTAGCAACTTTCACAAAAGAGCAAGGAATTCAATCCCTATTCAATTTACACCTTCCTCTCTCACTCTCTTTCTTTTTTACTGGATTTACAGTTTGTACAAACGTACTTACAGTGTACGTATCTATTGTGCCAGTCTACATTGAGGAGCTAACGGTTTTGTTCTGCTCATTTACCTACATGTCTAGGTAGATATATTGTTATTTTCAATCCAACACGACGTTGTGCAAGTATTCCCAGGATGTATCGTATTAAATAAACTTGTATGTAAAAGTATAGAGCTCTAACTATCAAAATGTACAGAAATAG
This sequence comes from Sinhomidia bicolor, assembly GCA_027743785.1. Classification (NCBI taxonomy): domain Eukaryota; kingdom Metazoa; phylum Arthropoda; class Collembola; order Entomobryomorpha; family Entomobryidae; genus Sinhomidia; species Sinhomidia bicolor. Next base: position 10,677 of record JAHZMT010003491.1, read on the forward strand.
CGAGCTTCAAAACGTGTTTCAAAATTTTTTTGACTTAACGTTAAAATGTATTCGAATTTGCAATTAGTTATTATCAAAGGAAGTAAATTAGAACATTTAGTACCCAATTTTTGAGATTTTGTCGCCAATTGGCTTTAGCATATTAGTTGAGTGTTACATACAGTCGTTCCATACGGAAGAACTTAAAGACTTTCATTTTTAATCGTACTTAAAATATAAAAAGAATGTTGACAATTTTTCTACCTTTACTATTCTTTCTATTCTGTAGCACAAGTAATTGTACCCTTTTATTGTCAATTTCATTCTTTTTTTGGGATTTCATTCTTTATTGAAACTAAAGTTGACATGGTCCTCAAACCCGATAGAGTGAATTTCACACGGTATATTGATTAGTAAAAACAGGACAAGAATAGCTCTCATTTTCTCACATTGATTGCGTGCACAAAAAGGTGTGGACGGACGGACACGCAAGCATCCACATAAAGCATTTCAAACTTTCGCTGTTTAACAATACAATCATATACAAAAAAGTGAGATGATGATGTTGAAGAAATAAAGTTCGAGTTAGAGCTAGCTAGAGAAAAAAAAATTCTACTCATCTCACTTCATTTCTCTTATATCTATTTTTTAGACTTTCATTTCGCTCCTCCTGTCTTTTTCTCTTTTTTACCTCAAGCAACAAAGAAAAATATGAAGCAAACATACTGAGATAAAGTTTTTATTACTATTTGTAGATTTGGAAGTACCTTTCCTTTCTTTTAGGATGATAGAAAGAAAGGAAGAAAGAATGCAAGATAGACGTAAAGCTGTATTCTTGTTGTTCGATAAGTAGATCATGTTGTTGTCTGTCTGTTGTAGAAGTACACTGTGGAAGGGGTAGTTTTATGGTTCAATTTTAAGCTATATAATAGCCCTCCTAGAAATATATATGTATAATATATATATACATGTGTGCTCTTTCATTGACGTCATTCTTGTCAGCAGAAATATACAAATATGTACCATATCACCATCATCCCTGTCCTCAGCTCTTCTCTCCTTTTTGTACTTTCACCTTTCTATGTTTACAGACAGATATACAGGTACACATACTATTACAGGTAGATGGAACGTAGGAATAAAGTAGTAGAAGTCGTAGTAGTCGAAAAAAAGGCTTATGCATCCTTTTCCTGTCCAAAGGGAGCTTTTTATTGACTGAACTGGTATTTTTGTCGACAAATGTACGAGAAAGAGAGATAGACATCACACGTTTCCTACGCAAGAGAAATCTGACAAGGAAGTATTTTGTGTACACAATCATTTACCTTTGTATTTAAAATTGTAATACACAATGACAAAACAAAAATGTCACGTGTGAAAAATAGGTTATAAATACTGATTGCAGACAGATAGGCACTAAAACTATTGTTTAATGTGCAGAATGGAAAATTATTGTATAAATATATTTGTGTTTGATGATGTTTACCTCCACTACTGTTGCTGTTGCATCTTGTCAGAAAATGTGTAATCTATGCAAAACAATTTAGTTTTCTGTCCAATTCACTTTCTACATGTCAAGTTTCAATATTATGTTTACATCTGATCATAATCATTTATCTTTCTTTCATTTGAATAGAGAACGTGATCCTATTGAATTGAGGTTGAAGATGAAAATTACAATTTCAAGTATCTTAATTGGTTTGAGACTTTTGCTGCAAGGACTTCTTTTTCAATTTCCCAATTTTAATTCTGTTCACGTAGGCAAATAATTCTTTATCATCATTCATTTTTGCACTTTTCCTCTCTGCACTTATCTGATTGAGGTTACAAGTCGAGAAAAAAAGACAGCGAAAAAAGTCTTTTAGCTGTCGTGACTGTTGTTGTTACATGAAATCAATGAAGTATAAGTAATGTGAGAGCACGTTTGTACGTATTAGGAAATTCAATTTTAACCACTTAGATTTTATGTACTTTTGTAATAATAACGAGTCAGCTATGCAGCACAGATAGGCTGTCCAAAGTACTGCTGACTGAGATTGGCATTTTGGCAGTTATATAGTATTTTTGCATTAGCATTTTCATATTCACTCGGCGACGACGACTTTTGCAGTTCAGGTGAAAGGCTTCCTTTTCTACTGCTTGCATTGTACAATTCGTGCATTTTTAGATACTGTTCACAATATACAAAGGACACAGACTATACTCAACACTGACTACACAAAGTGACACGAAAGGCTTTTTTCTACATTTTTTCCACTGCCGTCTCTTCTTTTGACAGTGTGAATGCATTATTTCTAGCAACCAGTTATTTTTACAAGCACAAACCTGAAGTTGATCTTTCTGGTCGGTCGGTTATATCAGATCAAAATTACTTGAATTTTGCAAGGATATTTCAAAAACACGGAATGTATGAAATATGTTTTTATATGTTGCTCTGGATTATGTATATACAAAAAAGGCACTCATAAAAAGCAATAATAAAGCGCATCAAATGAAATAGAATTGACTACGCAGTTAGTTACACACTTTCTTCGTTTGCTCACTTTTACATATGTACAGAGAACAGACACACTACTACTACTACCCATTTGATTTTCCTAATGCATTTAAGCTTGTAGTATGCGTATAGCCTCATCTTGTATGCCCGTAAACCAAAACGAGTAGGTACACACAAGTGCTTATGTGGAAAAGCGAAAGAGGAAATCAGCANAACGAGTAGGTACACACAAGTGCTTATGTGGAAAAGCGAAAGAGGAAATCAGCATCAAACAAATCAAAATTTTGATTAGTTTACTATACACATTGCTTCTGTTCTTTGTCCAATTCCGCGTAGCATCCGACTCGTTTGGTTTTGTCTTCTTGATTATGTTGTCGAACGAAAATCAAAATCGGTTCGATTTTACTGTTTATTTGAGAAGCACACACTTTCTCTAATTTGATTTCATCATCACAGCATTGCTAGTGCAAGGTGGTAGGAGCAAGAGTAAGTTTTTTTTGTGTGTGTCTGTCTGTATATAACTTGGAGTAGAGCCTGCAGGATGTTGGGGGAAATAGAAATAACGATGATGATGTCGGGTTGTTGATAGACTGTTGGGATATACATAATATATATAGGCATGTACCTATGAGAATATTCTGTCGTTATATAAGAAAATTGGTAAAAAATTGAAGAATGGCAAGATCAAAAGTTTACCAACTGTAACTACCATCATTACTACCCATCGCTCTGCTGAACATACACAAAAACCAACGACCATTATTGCATTAGTAACATGTAGAGAGTGAGTGTCCGTCGTTAGACTGGTAATAAAAGCCGTGTGCTTGTTTTATTATATATCTATGCATGTCATTTTGCCAACAACCACCACAGCGGTACAATAGTTGAGAGTAGTACAACCAAAGATTCTCAGAGTAGTAGTACTTTGTAGGCATTAAAAGTAGTATGTAGCTTGTTCAGATAAAAAGAGAAAGAAAATTACTAGGGAATGATGAACGATGGTGATGATAACGGACAAGTGTAAATATTGACAAAATCTTGTCTCTTTGTGTAGTAGAGGTACGTGTACAAAGTTGCTGTTTCGATAATTTGCAATATGTGTGTAATGCCAAACAGCGTTTTGTAGTGTTTAAGTGATACTTCTCTAGACAAAAAACTAAAAGACTACTGTGTCTGCTATGATGGTGTGGTATGCATCTCCTCGGGTAGATCGTGTCAAGTCATTTTCATTTACACAACTTATGACAAGAAGAAGCACATCACAACTTGTACCTTTATGACTTTACCCTACCATGAATCTATATATATATTAACCGCATACAAATAATTAAATTCTTGTCTGGCTGTTGTACATGATTAGGCAATTGTAATTAGCATTTGTTGCTTTGATTATTATTACCTACTAGTATTGTTGTATATAGCTAGGCTGCTAGGAATTTAAATAAATGAAACTATACATAGCTGTATATAGAAAAAAATTGAAAAAGTTAATATTTTTTATCTTAAAAATATATCTTAGAAGCGTATGTATTTATGCATGATGTTATATAACAGTAGTACATACTTCTATTTTTGATAGCATGATAAGGAGAGATAGTCTGGAAATATTTTAACCGTAATTTTATTTTTGTAAAATGTATTTGTGCTGTAATTAACTACATATTTTTGTTATGCTCTTCATTTTAATCAACAGTTAGAATCCATTGCAAATACTTGATTAAAATCTTTTTCGAAAATCTAAATTCAAATTCTAGGCTTTGATTTGAATCTTGAAAATGGTAAGGTATGTACCATTTGGATTATTATGGACCTAAAGTTTGCATGAAGTTCAATTGGCAGACAAAAAAATAAAATCGTTATTTAGGCCAATTAGGGTGTATATGGCATTGCTGAAAAAGTATGGCAAAAAATGACAAGTTTTTTGAAAAAAGGTAGTTCTCGCTTTTTTTGAGAAAAAATATCGATTGTTAATCTTTTAAACCCAAGTTAAACAACTGTAAACACTTAAGTTGTACACTAAAGTACTGCTTTACCACAAAATTGGATCGCTATCTTTTAAACGTAGTATTATGGGTGTAGAATTACGGGTGGGTGTAATGCTTTTTTTACGCTGTAGACTTAAGTGTTGAACATTCCAAGAAATGGTCCTTAACAGTAGTGACAATAGTTGTTATTATGGAAAGTAGTTGTATCTAAAGTAAAATAAAAAAGTACAAAGTACTCGCTACCAACTCATTACGTGAATGACTATCTATCTGGGTAAAAAAGAATTATGCTTGGTGTACAGGCTTTTTTGCTTGGAGGGCAACTAGTAGTTGCTTCTAGTATGTGTGCTGTAGAAAGTGTCGTCTACATTGCTATATCCATGCGGATAAGCTGTGTTAGTATAATTGTAAGAACACTGTTACTTTTACTCTGCTACTGCTGCTGCTGCTACTACTGCTGTTGCTGTCTATCGTGCAAGTAAATAGAGAAAATTTAGTGAATCGAATCAGAGCGTGACTAAAATGCTAATCTATATTTTTATTGAGTTCTAATCTAAACTGGATTAGTAGTAGTAGTTATTGCAGCGAAATGGTGACGAGGAAGATCGCAGTAAGGAGGCAATGAATGGGGGCAATGCAGTAAAAATAACATTAGTCCAACTGTTTGTAGTAGTGAATAGCAAAATGTAGTTTTTTTAGCTGTTTCTACATTGACTACACATATTTTCCAGCTTTCTCGTAAATTCTTCTCAATTTTCATGCTGAACACGAGAATAGCAGAGTCGGCAGTTCTCTCATTCCAAAGATGTAATATAGGATATAAGAGTAGATAGAAAAACGTGAAGTGGTCATGCCCCAATAATTTCTATCAATAATAAAAAATTGATCACTTGCAGTAGTGGGAACTACAGGACTTACACGAATACAAATGTATAAATCGATGGTTATAATAATAATAATAATACAATACTATACTTTTTCTCTTCAGTTCCTGGATAAGTAGGTATGCACATTATTACACATGTACGACACATAACAACTTTACATTTATTGCTCTGTGTGAGAACTGAATTAAAATTATCTCAATTGCACACACGAATTGTTACTGTAAAAAAGTGAAAACCATAGTACATGCCACTTACAATATTATACTTAAACTTGTTTTTATCTGAAAAGCTTTCTCATCTCTCTATCTGTAAAAAGACATGGTGGCACGACGTGCGTGGATGAAAAAATATGTTCGAAAATATGGCCATGATGATGGTACTGACAGGCTGAAAAAGTGTAATTTTCAGTTGCTCAATTTTATTGTGTTAAGTGCTCGATTACAATATGCAATGAGGTTTTGTAGAGCTATATATATTCTTTATACTTTCACCTTGACTGAATCCTGTAAATATTCGTTAGGAAGATATATATTTTATATTTTTGAAAACTGAACCTAATTCTGGCTCATGAACATGTCACGTATTGGTATAAAAAGCATGTAATTTTTTATACAATATAATATATGTACATATGTGTGTAAAGTCGTCTAAAATTATATTTCCTGAATTTCCTCTTGTCAAATTTTTTGCTCTTGTCCGTATTTTATATGTACCTATATATATATGCATATACGTATTATAATATATAGGTACTTCTTCATTTTATTACATTTTCTTTCGTCACGAAGTATCTCACAATAATTATAAACCTATATATGCACAGTAAAGCTTAAATTTTTTCACACCGATTTCACACAATAAAACTTTACGAATGTGAATCTATTTATTCTTTAATATGAACCTATGTTGTTGTAATAGAACCCAATATTTTATCAACTAGAAAGTTATCCATTTCAGATATATGTTCTCTATCTATATGACTATGTATTTTATGCTCTCAACATCACACGCCAATTCTAAACTTGTGACTGTTATATATTAGGACAATATATCAGGCGACTGAGCGAGAGCAAAGAAATGGGTAAGTTGAGATAAAAAAGATCAGAACAATGAAGTGATGTAGTGATGCTGATATGAGATAGTTTTGCTGCCTGTTGAAGTTCGCCCTTTTTAAATACTCACCTGCATTTTTTACCATTTATTTATTTTTCTTCTTTTACCGTGCTTTTCTCTCAATACAATATTTAATTATTTCTACTAACAGTGAAAAATGATTCAGTTTCTTTTTACAAATATTTTTTTCTGATTGCTTTAATCCCTCGATTTTTTATGACGCAACTAATAGATCTACTAACATTACACCAGCAATGTTTGTAAACGCTGATGATGAATAATTTTTGCTAGTTGTCCAGCATGCATGCTCTCCTTTGTTGGCTTTCAAAAACAAACAAATTATTATGATCAAGCACTTGAATGCAATTTGCTAGAAATTAGAAAGCGATTATTATGATGTTAGAATATTTAAAAATTAGTAGTGATATTTAAGTAGGAACAGTAGGAAGTCTAGTGGAACTAAAACATTGATCGTCAGTAGCTTCATATGTGTTAGGTACTTTTAGTACGTAAAATTCTGTAGTAGGTAAAATCTGTAAAACCGTAAAGCATACATACTGTACAATATTGCATGATTATTTCGGTTTAGTTAATGTTTGAGAAAGTTCTTATTATTATTGTTGTTATTATTATTATTATTAATGTGTGTGTGTGACTGTGAAACGTGGAAAGTATAAGCAATGAATGAACCCCGTTTGTTGTGATGATTTTGTCTGCTGAACTTTGTGATGATTATGGTCATATATAATATATATCCCCTTTTGTGACACAATGACACGTACCTTCAACACCTTATTTGGTTAACTGTATCTGTCTGTTATCGACTTGTCCTATCAACTGATGGATGATTGATTATTATAAACTGTACGTTACATTTTAGCTGTTGTTTACATTTTTGGCATCTCCTTAGAATACACAATGTATATGCAAAAAAATTCTTGGACATTTTGTAGGAACACTTTATTTCCTAAAAGTGACCGACCACCACCCAAATCTTTATACTATCCTGGTCTTTTTATGTATCAATATTTAAAACTGAACACTATACTGCCAGCATGTATGTATGTAAAAGTTCTTTAGCGAGACTGTACAGTATCAACACACTCTGTCTGTATATAAAACAGTATTGTCTTGTGCGTCATAGAAAACAAAATGACAAATGCATACTTTCAAGTCATTTCTACGTAGAAATCTTATATAATGTTATGTTTATGTAGGCAAAATTATTTTAAAAAAATATATACCTACCTATATATCAATTCTCTCTTACATGTCGATAATTGTGACTATGAACATTTTTATCTTGAATTTGAAGAAATACAAAATGGTCATTATATTTTTAATGAACCCTATTAGCCCTTCTAGAACATATCCAAAATCCAGCCGCCGTAAGAAGTTTCAATATTCTTATGCTTAATTCTACTTTTAGCGCTACATGATAAAATGGAAAATTCTTTCTTCATTATCAATCTAAAAACAACACTTCTGTCATGTTAATGCAATTTCATTCGATTAAAATGTTTCACATAAAAGTTCTTTGGCTTGTGCTTTGTTTTGAAAGCGTATTTATTCAAGTACGTATTTAATTACTAAAACAGTAACATATATTGTGCTTTATATTGTCGCTTTTTCTTGTTTGGTTCATTATATTAATTTAAGCTTTAATTATTTTACAAGTTTACTAGCACGCTTTGCTTGCGTCAAGCATACACGGAAATAGGTAACAGCAGAATGACTACGGGTTGAAAAAAGTGAAAGAAACCTAAACTGTCTTTTACACTTTGGCATTAACTTCACTCATTTTAACACAAGCATGTGAAAGAAAACAACTCTAGTCAGGAAAATCTTGTGTATCTTGTCAGGCCACAAAGTTGTTAAATGTACCTTTGCCGTCAAGGAAGCATTACTCCTCCTGTCTCATTCCGTTGAGCCCTTAACGCTGTGAAATTAATGCTTGTTTGAAATTCAATAATAGGAAATGAATAAAAACTTGAATAGGTTTGCAAAATGGAATTATGGTGATCCATCTCAGTATTTTGCAATGTGTAACTACTACTACTACTAAAGCGTAGTAAATAGATTTGCGGGTACGTGTTTAAATATATAGTTGACAATGCTGTTTAAAACGGTAGGATTTTACTCTAAAACTGGTAAAGATTTTAACACTTGTTCACAATGGTTATAATTGTGAAGGTGATGGCTACATATATATAATATATATATATTGATTTTGACAAGACTAGTGATTGGTTGATGGTGATGATGATAACTAAAAATAATATATTATACATATATAAAAATACGGAAAAGATCTACCTAGATAGGTCTCGGTTGGTGGTGACTGATGAAATTGATTTGGTTGATGATTGCGTTATTTGTTTCTTTCTGATGATTTTTATTAATAAAAAGTCAAGATTTTTTTTGTTACAAATATTTACTCTAATTGGTTCTTCTGGTTTGGTTCTTGAAAGATTACGAAAGAAATGTTGTGACTGGGTCTTTAATTTTTTGTCTTGATTTATATTAATTAAAATTAAATTAAAAATAGTAAAATGCTTTTGAGAACGTAGTCATAATGAAAAATACTATTTCGCATTATCGTAAAAGTATTTTCTAAAAATCTGACTAGTTGATCATCCTGTAACCGGGCATTGTTTTATTAATTTTGTTTCTCTTTTGTGTATCCCTTCATTCACTGTTTAGCGGCATCAGCTATGGCAAGGAAGGAGGTAATCAGGAATAAGATACGAGCCATTGGCAAAATGGCAAGAGTCTTCTCGGTGCTGCGGTAAGTTTACTGACAAAAGCAAAGTAACTTTCTTAGAGTCATAGTGGAATTATAAATTACAATTTTTTATACAGTATATTAGAAGTATTTTTTATACTTTTTTATAAATGCGGCGTGGGGTAACTTGTAATAAAATACTGTTTCAAACCTTTTGTAGTGAGGAGAGTGAAAGTGTGCTGCAACTTAAGGGTCTCACTCCAACCGGTAATCTACCATTGGGAGCTCTATCTGGTGGTAGGACGACACTTAGAAATGGTAAGAAAACATTTTGTGAGGAGCTTTCCCAATTTGTTAAATATGATAAACGCTGTTTCTTGTTAACTAATCATTCATCGTTCGTCAAACAGCTCTCCAAGGATTCTCAGCAAACCACAAGATTATGTCATTTGAAGAAGCCAAAGGACTGGACGCAATCAACGAGAGAATGCCACCTCGCTCAGAGGGTGGTTCCCCATCCTCGCCCATTGCCGCAACGCCAACAGATGGACCACCAGCACCAGCGTCTTCACCTGCCGCTGGAAAAAATGGAAAAGCGAACGCGGCGAATTGAAATCAATGAAAACAAAACAGTGATTGATTATTAAAATAAAATAATTACCTATTATTACATATTACTCTTATTATTATTGTTATCATTAGTTAGTCGCTCTTTATAAATATATTTACTGCAACATACATACATATACTATACATACATTGAATGTAACATCGTGCATAATATTTACCTATATTGCACACTTAACGACTACACGACGACCTCAAAAAAGTGACATGAACATTATAAGTTAAATACAGCTATACTTACCACTGTAAAATACTTAAAGTAGGTCGGTTTAACTTAAGTTTAACTAAGCATAAATCTTATTATTATTATTATTGCTAAATACATATTATATCTATATAGCGTAATCATCTCCTTCTAAGTACTAACAACTGGATCTACTATAAAAACAAATTGGTTGTCTGTGTATAAAAATGATGGTTAGTGTAGGTAACAGTTAATGATAAAATATCGATAGTTAAGAGCATTCTATTATACTATGAATTGTGTACACATAACTAAATTATGTTATACTACTAGGAAGCAACGAAACCTTAAAATCCTCCTATGTTTGTGCAATTCACACAAAACATCAGTCATCTTTACAGTACATACATATATTATATATCTCTGCATGCTGTTAATAGGTAGGAAGACAGTTATTATGTTTGTGTAGGTGTTAATGCGTATAGAAAGATTGTTGATACCGGTGATTTTTTGCATGTAAAATTATTCGTAAAAAAAGCTCTGAACAAGCAAAAGACGTTCCCTGCGGGAATGGGAATCGATTATTGCGATCATAAGAGAAAAAAAAAGTATCTCTAGCCTAGACATTTGTTCATAATCATGTAGTAGCTAGAGATGATGTAGGTAGGAAAGAATGTCGTATTTGATCAGTGACATGTATTACTATCGAAGGTAGTTGTGTAATTTCTAGTCTAGGGTTATACAGGAGAAAAGGAAACAAGAAGACATATTTACTTTGTAATAATTAATAAATAATAATAATAACATACTAGGTTTATTTAACAACACTATACTATAAGCATTTACTTTTAAGTGGACGTTTTGACAATCCTTTGGAGACTCTCCTGCTGGTTGGTTAATTGCCATATTATTGTTTATTAAAACTCTATTATTATTATTATTATCATTAAAGTTAATTGTGAAAATCATTACATGGTTAAGATTCAATGTAAAATCCGGCGGCGTTCACGTTTACTACAAGGTATGCATTTCATAAATATTGTAAAAAAATTAATATGAACTACATTTTAAAAAACTTATACGGTAAAAAGTTTTCAATGTTACATATATATATTAACATATAAAATTAAAGTTACTACATACTGCTCTTTAACAAAATTTAAACTTTTCCATTGAAGTACATAACATCTTATATCGACTTACACCCACCAACCTTGCAATACTTTAAAAGAAAAAAAAGAAATGTAATAGTCCTCACTCTTCCGTTATATATTTGAATGGTTCATAGTGAAAGTTGTTCTAAAACGTAAGTTGTTAAAATACATACTAAAAAATCACATTAAAATCAGGATGTTTCTAATGAAGATATATAAGATTGCACACACTTGAACTCCATTTCTCGACTGTTATTACTGTTATTATTACAATTTCACTAACGTACACTTTTAACTATTATACCATATATATTATGTACTTACTATGTTACACCATCATCACACTCTTTGCCTGTAGTAGAGAGGTTAACCCATTCGAATTCCCATAAAAAAACAACTTGGCACCAGTGTTTTGAAAGCAAAAAAAAATCATTACTCCATAAATAATACATAACATATATACGGTTCATTCTTGCATGGACGTTCATCGTGATTGTTATTAAATGTTATTCATATATACATATTTACAGTTTGTTTGCCGTTTGATTTCTGTCGTTTCTCTTTCTGTCGTACGAAAAGTACGTACGTCACGTACGTTTGTAAATGTTTGTAATGTGTCTTGCAAAAACAGTCCTTAAATAAGTGCATAAATTATATACTGTAACACGTATGTACATGTCTTTACGTATGTACTGTGTCCGTGTTTTTGAAAAACAAAGTAATATATTATTATTATATATTATGTAAAATTCTATATCAATTTAATCAATGTACTGTATACTGTATTGTTGCATTTTGCGATGTGTGCACGATTTTACGGATGCAAAAAGAAAGTTATTTTGAGCTTTAAATGGTAAACCGCTACCACCACTTTAGAATACAATGTTATATAACCCGTATATGATAATCATTATATATTATTATGTCATATTGTCAAATTAATGTTGTTGATACAAAAAAATAATGTTTGTTCGTTTCTTGTGTACACATGCATCCAAAAAATGTCGCATGTTATACTGTTTATTATCGTTAGTGTGCTTAAAGTCTTCAATGTTGCATTTATGTGTATTCACAGTTTAATTTTTAAATCTTCAGAGTTCTGTGTTTAGCTTATTTTGCTTTCTATATCTTGTAATGTGGTGTGAAAGATATATGTAAATCAGTAGTAATCCATTTTTGTTAACTTTATTATTATTGTTGTTGTTGTCGTTCTTGTGTATTTGCGGAAATTCTCCCATTTACTGTTGGTTTTATAACCTGATATAATTATGGCCAAGACGTTCGTACATGGAATTTAGTTGTTGTGGATCAATATGTATGGTTTATTAGTCCTTTACACACTACAATTATTAAAATGCTGCTTATAGGAGAGGTCGATTAGAAAATGACTTTAAATTACAAATTTATAAAACAAGTATGCTATGAACATGCATTTATTATGTATTTATCTATGTTTAAAATCTGTCACAGTGTTTATTGTACCAGTATCATTTTGTTAGTAGAATTATTGTAAACATGTTTTGTGCTATCATTGTATTTCTGGCTTACTGTTATGTGGATGTTGATCATGTGAAACCAAAAAAATACACCGAAAGGGAAAAGTATCTTAACGATAATTTAATAATAAACATATTATGTATAATGTTACATTGCATATAAAATTATATACAAAACTACATTTCCTTATTATTAAAGATTATAAATATATTCACATTCATTACAACCAATTTTATTGACTCTTATTATTGCTTCAATGATATGTAGGAGGATGATTTATTACATTCATATATATATACACAAACAGTAAAACGCTGAATGTACATGCAATCTATTTCGTCTTTTTATTTGGAAAGTAAAGCCAAAAAGGCAACAAAAGTTATGTCACGAAATTAAATCTCTGGTACAACGAACAATCAAACTTTTATCTGCTTTTGACTTTAAAGGATCCGGCTCTCAAGCTAAGCATGTAATTTAAATAAGCTTGGAACTTCCGTCGTCATTTTTGTAAATTGCCACTAAAAATATATATTATTATATGCACTTGTCATTTAAACTTTTGTTCAAGCCATGTTACGCTTCAATGTTTAAAGAAATCCTTTTGTCAATTTGCATCTTATGTCACCCCAATAATGTTATCCTTTTACTACCGAAAAGTAGCATGTTTGCCTAATTTTAGTACAAGTTATTTTCAAAATTTTCTTTTGCTTTTATATTATTTACATTTCTATGAATTTCATTTATTCGTATATACTGTTGTGCGTGAAAAGAAAATTGACTATTTTGTACAAAATTATTAACAAAAACTTGTCGATCATTTGAATAACGCACTTTGGAGCTGGTTTTATCTCCTGTTGTTGCGAAAAGAAATTTATAAGACAAATCAAGCCTTTGCGAAGCTACATATTCTGTAAAATAGAACTTAGTATATTGCAGTTCATTTTCATTGAATGTGCGCATGGTGTGGTTTGGCAAGAAAATTAATAACAATGAAAATTGAAAATGGCATAAGCACACTGACATTTAACATGAATAGTAAAAATGTAAACAAATAGTATATCAATTTAAACATTTTAAATAGTAAAAAAAAATTTGGGGAGAGTTCATACACAAAAACAAGGTTACCGATTTGTGTGGCACTGTTCAAGAATATTAGTAGTCACCAACCATTGTTGGCTTCTGATTTCATTTTCATACAGTAAATTCAGAATCGGTCCTTTTCTACTTTATTGTCAGTATAAATATTTATCTATATGTATACAACTAAAATCATCGTTAAAAAGTATTTCATGTTTTATTGTTAGGCAGCGGGATCTGCTACAACAATAGTTTCATGAAAGTATAATATAGTCCGTTTCAAAGATAAAAATGTTTTTAAAATATAAAAAATTAACATTTGAATGGGTCATAATCGAAGATAGTACAACTTTACGATAATATATATATAAATATATATTTATAACGAATAATCTTCAATGAACTGTTTTATAACACGTGAATTTAAATTGTCGCTTACAGGTGGGTGTAATAATTTTTAAAAAACACATGTATTTGTTAAATCCAATATCCCATTTCAGAATGAAGTTATAACATATGTCAGAAAAAGATGAATTGGTTTGGTTTTCAGGTTTGAAGTGGGACCTTCAAAATCAAATTTTCAGATTTGAATGATACACTTTAGACAGTTGTAAAATAGTTTATTGTAGCACTTAATTTAACAAAATTTAGACTAACGCAGTAATTAAGAGTACACCAGAAATTGTATGCAGTACATAGATAGGTATAGCATATTGTTCAATCAACTCATTTCAGATGTACAAGTACAGTGAAACTAAAATCCCTAAATCAAAGACAAACACAGCATTTACTACAATTATTATTGATACAACCTTCAGTAGTCATATCAGGTTTGGGATTATATAGTACATTTAATATTATATAGGATGAGTGTAGCTAAATCACTATTAGTTAACTTTGCTGTTGGTTCACCTAAGTACATGTACATTCTTCTACGACAACCTAATGAACATGGGTGTTACTAAAAGGGCACTTTTTATATAAAAACTTCACGCTTTAAGATAATAAATATTGTTTATATCGTTTGATTCATTGGAAAAAAATCAATAGTTGTAAGGCAGTTTAAATAGGCATATACCTTCTCTACTTTAACTTCCAAACTCTTTATTCGAAACCTTGTACATTGTTCCACTATGTAGCAAAAACCATATTGCATATATCCGTACAATAGTGTAGTATTCATTATGAGATTGTAATGAGAGGTTAAAAAATCGGTGTAGAAAATAATAAGTTTAGAAACTACATACTTTTCACTTGAACTCACACAAATCTATCACTATTAAAAAAATACATGATAGCAACAACAACTGAACTTGCCTTGCGATTATGTATATAGTCACCACAAACCTTATTTCAATTCAAATTAGTAAATCAACTGTAGGTAGATATAATAAACTAACATGTACTAGGTAGAACTGTAAAACACAAGTACATAATTTAATTATTATAGGTTACAATGTCACCACACGTCACAGTACTACACCCATCTATACTGCCTGTACACTGTAACTTTAATGCCTACAAATGTAACGTAAATGTAAATGATTAATGAGTACGTGTGTGTCTTTATTTTAGCTAACTGAGTAGAATATATATTATGTAGGTACAGTTTAATCAATATGTAACAATATTATTTTTGTTTTGAAGAATAGCGTTTTTAATACCACAAACAAGTGGCTGTTTATTTCCTTGTACACCTTATCGGTAATTAAAAGTTGGCATTTAAACAATCATGATCGTCGTCATCATCAGTATATATATATTATACCTACATAAATGACATGGCTAGCATTGTGTCACTCACGAGTAACCTTTTATAACAACTATGAGAATAAAAATTAAACAATAAATGACAATCTAATCTAGTTAATTATTAATATATTGAAATCTTTTATCAACACACTGCACTGTTTTTAAAATATTTTCAAAACTGCCACTTAGAAATTAAAGGTTTTCTCCAAACAATACAAATGAATGTCTACGTCTACAAGCACAATTAAATTTCAAAAGTGAACTTGTAAAAAATGTTTTTTTTTCTGAAATCATATTCATGCCATTTCCGTAAGTATGTATACACACCGCAGTTTTCGCAACTTGCAACTTGGTTGTTAGTTCTTCACCAGAGTGCTTAAAATATACCGTTTCAGATATTAAAGAGAAATTAGGACAGACAGAAGTTGTGAGTTTTAACCTATCAAAATGTCCCATTCCTATTTTGACTGAACAAAAAGGTGGACTCTTTATGTAGTTCATAATTTCATAATGGAAAATGACTAGGCCTACCTTGTTTTGTGGCAACGTGATGTCCCTCCGAATCGAGATAACCCACCTAACTAGATCGGCAGTCTTGCTAAAATTGTGATATTTTCTTGATTTTATTAATAGGTATGTTGGTCACTGGGATTTAAAAATTTAAATTATCAGTATATATTGAAGCAATGATTTATCAAATATATAATAAGTAATTAGTGTCATGTGCAAGGTCTTGGGCTTAAAGGGTGAAGTCTTTTAAAGGATCACAGACTTGTCTTTTTTTAAGGATAATGTATGCTATGTTAAAAAATAATGTACTGTCTGTCCAACCAGGCTATGCAGGAGCACAATCCTTTCGACACACAGTTTAGCAAAGTTAAAGTACTAGTTACAAATATGCTACTGCATAACCTGCTCGGACAGATAGTATTATACTTGTTGATGCAACTCTGTTAATTTTTCTTTTTTCATTGTTTTTTCATTAACGTCAATTCTGCCAAAATATTTAAATACCTTTGGTAAATCTGTACGCGAAGTCAAAGATAGACTTTGTTGTATTGCTATGTGGAAGACTAGATGATTTTGCATGCAATTTATATTATGATACTTTTTGCTTTCATTTCCGACACGTTTGTTTAAAGTGATATACCCAAGATACAAAAAAGCTGAAGGTCAAGTAGATTGAATCCAAGTTGATGCTCTTCCCTTGATAATCTAAGCGGTATCAATCACATTGATAAATATAATAATTCTTGCAGTAAAAAATCAAGACGATTCCATGTTTTGTCATACTTTGTGGATTGTCTAAAGTTACATACATATATACGACTTCTCAGAAGAATAAGACTAGTGTGTGGAATGTCCATGTTAACAAGTTTCGTGCAAATCTTTATCTCGTTAATCGCATGAATGCGTATAAAAGCCATACTTTACATACCTATATACATATTATTAGGCAACATTGTAAATAATATCATATTATTCAGGAACAATTAATTACCAAATTATATTATTCTTTCAAGCAATTTAAACATAACAATATTTAATGTACATGTAAGTACACTGTTACATTTTTGAGTGTTTGAAACTCATTTTACTGAGAACAATTTAAGTATCTGTAATCTATTATATAATTAATTCCCTACTGTATCTTAAAATTCTTATATAATATTATTATCGTACGTAATATACTTGATAAAACCTGTTCAGAATACATTACAAATAAAAAAGATGAATAATTATGTCGTTTCACAAAACGGAACTCGTGACTGGAACATGCTTTTCCTTTTTCTCCTGAAAGCTGGCATTGTCATAATAATAATAATATGTAATGTAAGCTGCTTACACACTTGGATTTCAACATATGCAAGTAGCACACACACACAACAGACTATCAACAATTATTAAATTATGCTTACTACGTATATGCAAATCTCGTCTGATGGAAAGTTTTGAAAAAAAAACTTTTTCGTCTTTTATTGTATAGCTTTAATGTATCTACCGACATGAATAAATAACGATCACACGAATTCGAACGTTTTTATATTACGATTACCGCACTGATACTGAACAATTGTTTACCATTTATATGATTTACAATAATAACCAAGTGTAAGTACGGAAGGAAACAAACGAATTTTTTAAATACTCACATGTATGAAATCATATTATGATGAATTGACTAACCGATGTGCGATAAAGCAAAAAACTACAACAGCATAGTAGAATGCAGCTCCAAAATCAATTAAAAAAATATGTATGTTGAATTATCTCTACTAATTACAACAAAACAGTTTTCAACGGTTGATGTAATGCCGAATGTTGGTTAAAACCAAATACAATGGCAATAGCGTTGGAACTTATTTCGAATTTAGATCTCACTCAATTTACATTATCACCTGCTGAATAATTTATAAAGAATA
>JAHZMT010003492.1:0-33385 GCA_027743785.1 Sinhomidia bicolor
CAACAAAACAACCTCTGAATCAGAGGTGGGCCCACTCACTCACGAGTGGTGAGTGTGAGTGGTGTGAGTGGCGTGAGTGAAGGGTTTTTGAAAGGTCATGAGTGGTGAGTGAGTGAGTGGCGGGAAAAAATTGCACATATGAGTGGTGGTGAGTGAGTGTTAAAAATATTATGAGTTGTTAGTAGAGTGGAAGTAAATTGCTTCATTTCGAGATTATAATTTTTCAATACATATTTAGATTATGCTTTGCCACCAACACATTTCACGCTAACATAAATATCTTTAAAGGTTCAGCACAATTTATCATAAATTCCAGACCTGTTCATTAAATTCTTTATAACTAGAAGATTAACAAAGTCTACAACAAAAACTGTTTAAATATTTATGTATGTAGAAATCTTCAATGGAAAGCTAAAACGTGATTAGAAGATTCTTAACTATAGCCCTAAAAATAGACAAGTCTGTACGCGACCTACGGCAATTTTAAACAATTGAGAAAATGTTTAAAATTGAATCTCATTGTAATTCATCTCAAGAATTGTAATCATGAATTGATGTAAATCAAAAAATTTGAAGTTGAATCAACGAAAAATCAATTTTAAGTTTAATTTTAAATTAAAAAATCAATTCTTTGAGAAAATATTTCGAATCTCTACAAAGTATTTACCGTTAGGGTATAGGAACTTCTGTAGTACTATCTATTGCTGCCATTTTTGTTGAATTTGGATTACGAATTTGTTTTAGTAGTCTTAACCGTATTGGAAATGAAAGTTTCTTATGCTCTTAATTTTGGCATTTTTTATCGTCAACATGATTTTTGGCGTCTCGATCATATGTTGGGAAGTTGGGACGATTCTAAAGTTGTTTTATCATAATTTGTAACTTCACTTAATTTTTGGCGCCGTTTCAGTACTTTTTCTATCGTTAAATTGATATCTAAATGAAGGGTAAAGCGAGATTTTCAATGAGCTGTGAGTGAGTTGTGAGTGAGTGGAAAATCTCGTGAGTGGTGGTGAGTTGAGTGGTCAAATTTTAAACAGGTGAGTTGTGAGTTGAGTGAGGGGAGTCTGAAAAATTTGAATGAGTGTGAGTGCGAGTGTGAGTGGTGTCTAAACGCCCACCTCTGCTCTGAATACATTGCTTAAAGCTTTTGTTGTAGTAATAGAGAAGAAAATATACTGGCAAGGATAAGGAACGAGTTGGATGGATTTTTTAGATGGAATATATAGCAAAAGCCTTACCAAAAAAAACTACCCTCTCTCTTTCTTTTCTCTCGGAAAATTATTATTATGATGATGATGATGATCCTAACAGACCAAACAAATAATGCAATTCAATATTCAATGTAGGCAGATAGATAGAGAGGAGCACAGCACAAGCACAACAGCTTAATGCCGTTTTTTCCTCTTAAAAGGATTTTTCTCCATTCAAATTCAACACGACAGAACGGGCAGCAGCAGCGTAGTAGTGTATGAAGAGAGGAGGATGATGACGGGAATGTCCAAATAGCCCGATACACTTTAGTGTTCCACCACCACTACCACACACAGGAGAATAATATTATACATTTATTTGACTACGTTTAGAGAGTAGTAGTAAAGCAGCAGCGACGGTACGTTTACGTTTAAACAACAGACTTTCGACACGGACGGACAAAAATCTACTACTGCTTCTACTTTACTCCAACTCCAAATACTGCTACTACTTCTACTACTAAAAACTCCGTCCAACCGATGTATAAATGCAATGCAATGCAATATTTCTCGTCTTGAATTTGGTGATAGGATTTTTTTTCTTACTATTAGCAGAGCAGCAGCAGTACAGCATGATGACGGTGTGAGCAATTTTTTTGAAAAAAAGTTAAAGTATTTTGCTAATTAATTTTTTAATAGATTTGAAAGAAAATTGATGATTTCCAAAGGAGAAAGATTCTCCGGGTCAGTGCGTGCTGAGTGGATAAAAATATTTTGTATTTATGAAAATAGTGCTCTGCTGCCTTTTTTTGAGGAGAATTTAGCAACTGGAGAAACTCCAGAGCGGTAGTTAGTAGTTTTAACACGAATATTTCCCCGGTTAATTATAAATTAGTCATCAACTTGTTGGTGTGCATTGTGTTAAAATCCACTTTAAATGGGTTTTGAATGTTTGAGTACTTTTGGTGCGGGAAAGTTAAGAGGCGTTTAATTAAAACCGGCGACTTGTCTGAAATATTTTGTGGTAGTATTTTTTTCTTTTCGGTTGGAAACGTGAGTTGAGTAAAGAGACAGGGTGAGTTTTAGTTTCGGTTATAGATAGAATATTATTAGGGGTAGTTTGTGAGTTTGTTTATTTAATAAATAGCCTACGTAGTCGTCATAGGAACCAAACAGAGAGAAAGGTTGTTTTCTCAGAAAGGGAAGGTTATAATTTCAGTAGCAAGTTTTGACCGGGTTTCATCATGAGTAACGTCGGTAAGTGTTTTTATTTTGGAAATTTGTCAGCTGATGTACTTTTTGTGCTTGTACGGTTCCATTTCATAAGTGGTGGTGACCTTATGTATTTGAATAGTAGTTATTTCGCTTGTCTGCATCGCATGTCGTGAAGAAAATAATCATTATATAGCTTAGTTAGAAGATTATTTGGCTAAAGGTCGAAATAAAATTTGTGTTAATTTTTTTGTGAAAAATGTCAGTTGTTCCTAGAGCATTCCGACTTCTCGAAGAATTAGAACAAGGTCAGAAAGGAGTTGGAGATGGTACGATAAGTTGGGGTCTGGAAAACGACGATGATATGACCTTGACGCATTGGACAGGGATGATAATAGGACCTCCTAGGGTAAGTAGTAGTTGATTCAAGTTGATATATATGAGGTTGGAGGTGTTTGTGAATTTATTTTGGGTGAATTCTTTCAACATATTTGGACAAGTTTTTACAATGTTTTTGGGTTTTGCATTTTGTGCTCTTTATAGACTCCATATGAAAATCGAATGTACAGTTTAAAAATGGAATGTGGCGACAGGTATCCTGATGATCCTCCTATCATCCGATTTCTTTCGCGTATTAATATGACTTGTGTTAATAGTACTACGGGTTTGGTGAGTAACGTTGTAATGTATATAGTTTAACGTGATAGTACGTAAAAACAACAATAATTCGCAGGCATTAAAAATGGCAATTAATTTGTGCTACTCCACCGCAGGTTGATAATCGACAAGTCCCAGTGCTGGCCCGTTGGCAGAGAGAGTACACAATAAAATCTGTACTTCAAGAATTAAGAAGACTCATGACCGTCAAAGACAACTTAAAGTTAACTCAACCACCTGAAGGAGCCACTTTCTAGTGATAACGACCTAGAGTTGTTATTTAAAAAACCATTGAAACCTATATATAAATTAATCACAAAAAAAGAATAATGAAAATTCTGTACATTCGTTGAGGATCGTTGTTGGATCGACAAGTATGTAATCGAGGTTTAATCTATTGTAAAAGGAGCATTTTTTTCAATAACATCTTATTTAGCGGTTTAGCGTAATATATAGGTGTATAAAAGTCACCGTCACACGTCATCTGGAATGGAAATATGTTTTTTCTAGACCATATATAATAATTATATTTTCTGTGAGAACCTTTGTCCGTAAATATGCATTTCAGTTGCGGAAGGCTTGAGTTGAAGTAATAATTGTAATTCTCTTCGTTAATACTATTAAATTGTAATGCGTATATTTACATAACGTATCAAAATATAAAATGTTTATTATTTCGCCGAAAGCCGTGTCCAACGTCACGTTATTATGCATTCAATAGGTATACTTTTGCTCATGATATTTTATGACTATCGTGTATTATGTGAACCCAAGACAAAAACGGATTTTTCATATGCAAATGCACACGCTTTGATAAACTTTTTAATCCCGAATAAAGAATTCACAAACAAAAACATGTTCTTGTACATTGACTAAATACAAACGAAGAAAGCTAAAATCTGCAAGATCAGAAGAAAATGGATTATTACTTGTATAGATTTGTATTTTACTACAGAGTTTTTCTCTTCCCATACATCAAAGCTTTTCACGCTTCTAACATAGTAATTAAGGATCCTGTTTTTACACGCAATTGGATTTTATACATTATCCGTTCATTTTTTTATAATTATTACTTTATTTTATACTTGGGCAGTTATTTCCTGTTGACTGGTTTAAACGCAAGCTTCCTACTCTTCAACACTGACCACTTGTGACGCTTCATGTAGTAGGTGATGGACATCAGCAAGCTGAACATCAATGTTGCCTGTAAACATTGTTAACAATAAATCTTGTTATTAGGTTTATTCATGTCCATGTCGTGCATTTTTCAAACACTTTGTTACCTTCAAAGCCATCTCCTTTCTAGTATCGTGCTCAGGTTCTGACGCCCATTTCAAAAACGTACAAACATCCTTAGCCAGTTGACTTGCGGATGCCGGAGTTCCGTCATTGTATTCAATTGCCTAACGAGAATGAATGACTTTTGTAAATCATGAAAAAATAAAATTGTTGTAACGCTACAGCATTCTACAAAAAGCTAGCTCTATACGTAAGTACACTACTACGCCACACTGGAAGCAAAAGTCATTGACTTGAAGGCTCCTCATACCTGAACCTCTTCAGCCTCTGCCTTTGCCTCTGCCTCAGTATGAGACACTCCGACAAGATTACGATAAGCAATAAACCTCATCGAATGGCACGCAGAGCAAACTTGCTTATAAACTTCATACCCACGCCTGATGGAAGCATGGTCAAGAGATTGAAAGGTGCCTCGATGGGACCAATCGAAATGTGGAGGGTGCAGTTCTAAATCACTCGCGTTCACAGATTTCTCTAGACCAATTAGAAGTAAAAGCCCACCGGTACCGATTGCACCAAGGCTTGCTAGAAACTATAAATGATATAAAATATTACAACCACGTGCTTTAATCAATAAATCAGAAATAAATGATAAAATCTCACCACTTTCTTCCCAGCACTGGCGTTTTTAAACGCTGAAGAGGCGGCATTACTACTTAAAAACTGTTGGTAAACGTAACTATTCAAGGGAGTTGCGGTTCTCTACAAATCCCAAAACCAACACTCGATTAAATCAGTACTTGTTCAAATTACCGTTCACCACCCAATCCAACTCCGTTCCTACTTTACTTACCTGAGCAATTCTCCCTCCAGTAGCCCCACCAAATAGCACACCTTTACTAGATACCTTAATAGCACTAGCAGGAAGTCTCCCCAATACTCCAGCCATTTTCCTAGTTAATCCAAGTGATAACCCAAACAACACAAGAGATTGGAGGAGAGTGAGAAGAATATACTCTTTTTAACCTGAAAGAAAAGATTCAATCAGGCAAAAACAATCAGATAGCTTTTATCAACTTCTCTCCATTTTCGCACACCATTCATGCCCTACAAATTCGCCCATACATACAATAAAATATTCACACAGCCCATCATCATCAATATCTTTCTTACCTTTCGTGTAACTTGTCCAGTTCGTTGACGCTACCAGGTCCTTAAATATCTACATGGATTGCAGTTTGAAATACTTAAAGCCAATTAAAAACCAAAAAAATAAACAGATGATGAACGACGACCTACTAGACCGATTTAATGTGGTCCAGCAGCAGTAGCAGCAAAGGAACTTTGTACAAAAAAATATTGTAGATTTTTAACCGGAGGATTGTTATAAGGAATTAGATATTATATTGCCGATATAAGCGTATATATACACAACACACACAACTCATCACAAGATGTATGAACAGATGAGAGAGTGAACACTGGTGAGCACAGAGAGAAGGGTTGATGAGCAGAAAATGTACAGCGTATGCATATGGCCGCTCTGTAACTACAACTCTTGCACTTCACAAATTCGCCGTCATAGGAAATCAAGTGAGGTGGGCTATCGGGAAATTCAAAGTTTCTCTTCTCAAGTTTTTTTAAATGGGAGTAACTATAGGCAGCTATTATAATATTCTGTGCTCGGGTAAATTTTTGGCAAGTGTGTGTGGAAAGAAAACACTTTGTTTCTTTGCTGCTGCTGCTGCTGCTATTAGTGCTATTACTATGCTGGGGAGGTTTGAGTTTGAATAAATGGTGGTGTATTGTATTGCTTCTAGATAATAAGATGTAAATTATGGATGGATATAAAAATAAGTCTATTTTTGCGGAAAATAAAAAAAATTTAATTTTAAATTATTTTATTGTCGCAGCGACGACGACCACGACGATTTTATAGTATTCGTTGGGAAAAGCCCTAGTTTTCATCCAAAATCCCTCATAATATGCCATAAAAAGCCTTTTCACAAAGCCTTTGAGTCTTTGTTCACTGGTGATGATAGTCTTACAACAGAGTCATATTCCCGGTATCCTTCATATGAAATATTATGGCGTTCTATATACTTTAATTATTACTAAAATATTTTATGAAACGTTAAAGAAAACCTTGCTTTTCCGCTTGCTATCTCACCACCAGCAGCATATATGCAGGTAACGAAAACATGGACAGAAAATTTCGTTTATAATGAAGCTTTTTAAATGTAAGAGTCAATTGCGTCGTGTCATTACATAAATTTGCACTGAAAAATAATGTTCTTCCAATCTTATTGTTTCAAATTTTACTTCCGTTTAGTTTTTGATTCCGTGCAAATTTTCAAGTGCGTTTGTCTTCAGATAAAGAATCACCCATACATCACCGAGTTCTCTAGTAAACTTTAAATAAATAAATTTCTTAAATAATGTATAACGTTTAATACTAACAATAAGTTATTCTAGTTGATTGATAGTTTAAAACAGATAAAAAAGACTGAAACCTGAGATGATTTGATTTGATATCGAATTTCATTTCTTTTTACAAAAAGTGCAGTTTTGTTTGCCAAGAATTTTATACAGGAGGACATGAAATAAATCAGATCGCCATCTCAAAGAAGCATCAAAAAGAATCCTTGATTGAAAACAAGTTTGATCAATTGAAAGAAATAAGAAAAGGTACCAAACAGTATTGTTCCACAAAAGCAAATAATGTAGCAAATAAACACACATACAACATATGACATAAAAAATTTACGATTATTACATTCTCGTTCCTTAATGAAAATTGCTGCTTATCCATTTTGAGTTTAAAAGATACTTACTCTACGATTTTGTACATACATATTACTTTGTCTCTGCAATCAAGATGATCTACCTACCTTGAAAAAAGTAAACATGTAAAAGAAATAACAGTCCAAACAAACACAACCAAATAAAACCCTTTCTAAAGTTACATAACAAATCCATTTGATTTACCCACGACCCGCACCAATCCAACAAAATCCATTTCAATATTTATTTTTCTCCTTCTTCAAGCAACCTACTAATTACTCCACTCTAGTTCACTTACCCCTAATTTGCATAAAAGTCTCATCCCCACACACACAACACACGGCCAAATTCAAACTAGAGTAGTAATAATAATCAAATACAAAATATAATCTTTTTTATCCTTGAATCCAATCAGCCACAACGCATTTAATGAAAAACTTTCATCATAGCGCATTCCCACCTTTAACTCCAACAAACCTCTCCTCACCTCGTCATACATTTTTTTAAATACCTACGCACCCCCTCAACTTAAACAAGCATCTCAACGAAAAAAAACTCAATTACATGTTAAATCCCTTTATAACGTAATCATCTAAATTTCGTTCATTCAATCTTTCATTCATCATCATAAGAGCAACTTCTTTTAAAACCTTCTCTCTCTCCCTCCTCCCTCCTAATCAGACGACACAAATCACCACTAATAAAAAACCTGCCCCGCAAAATAATATACAGCGAAGCAGCAGCAGCACTTAACCAGTTCTTCATTTTTACTCACATCATCTCATCATACATACTAACTAACACACGCGTCCTACAAAAAATACTACCCCATCAATCCATTCATGAAAAAAACTGTCCTTTAAACCGTGTCCTCGAAAAAAGCTCGTAGGCATACATTAAATCCCTTTCATATTATCACGTTGCTAGTCTCGTTTGTTTAATACCAAACTTTTTTAACGTTCATTATCATCATTATCATCATCATGCAACAACAACCGGCTACACACGTTAGTAAAAAAAAGTTTACTCTCAAGTCTCGTCATCATCATCATCGCATCGCCGCCACCAACTCTTCATCATCACGACAAAAACTTTTTAAAAAAGTCTCTCACACAAGTCGCAACTAAACTAGCAGCAGCAGCAACAACCACAACATCCTTGTTTTCTACAATACACACACTCATTTTCATACTTTTTTATGCATCGATCGATCATATGGAAAAAATGTACGTACAAATTTTTTTTCTCATCATCATCATCATCAGCGATCGCAATAGCAGAGCAGCAGCATCCCATTTACTTCAACACTTTTAACCCTTTTATAACGCTGCTGCCACTGCCACCACTAAAGTCTGCTCAAGTGAGTAAAATGAAATGAAAAAAGTAGTACGCTACTACTACGATTCTCATCTCCCCTTCACATTCCCGTACATCATGCCTATATTTGTACACATGTGTGATAAAAAAGTATCATCTTCTTCATCCTAAAAAACTAAAACAAATTTGCTGCTGCTGCTGATACTTGACTACTTCTTGCAGAGCTAATACTGTCCCTCTTTTTTGTTATCATTATTATCACCATTCACCATCATCATCCACTCCACGAACATAACATTTTTTTTACTGCATTTACACACACGTTAATAAAGTTACAACATTTTTAACCTGCTCATCATCATCAAAATCATCCATTCTCTCTCTCTCTCTCCTTTTCTGATTGTGTGTACTCGGGAAGAGTGATTGTATGTGAATAAGTGAGTGTGTGTGTGTGGAAAAAAAATGAAGCGAAAGGGTTAAAACGATTTGTGAGGAAATCTCACCTCATATCCATATCCGTGTAAAACATGGAATAGTAGAGAAGAGAGCAAAAATTGCAACACCACTGCAACCGTTAAAATGGTTTGTTGGTAAATGTGGTTGGTGCTGATGTTGTTGCTGCTACTGCTCCAATTATTATTACAAGCATGAATGACGGGAAGAGGGCCAAAAATAACAACGACTACTACTACTACTTTTTACTGCTGCTGCTGGAGAGGAGAGCCGAGCAGTGACAGTTGAAAGTGCATGTTGATGTGTGTGTGTGTGTGTGTGTGCGTGTGTTTTTGTGTGCATTGCACTGGACATTCTCTGATGAGGTGTGGAAAAAAAATCAGAGAGAAAAAGTGCTGAAAATGTGAGTACAAGTGGAATGAACAGTTAACGGAGATATAAAGTTGTCAAAAATGGTAATCATCATCACATGAAAATCAGAGAATCTCGTAACATCAGAGTACTCCTTCCAAAACAAATTCACACACACGCAAAATAGGCAGGGAAAAAAGTGTCACAAAAAATGCAGCGAGAGGAGCAGCAGAGCTAATAATAGAATATTTATATTGCTCTTCCACGATACTCCATTTTTAACACTTCCAGCACACAAATATGGGAATTCGATAAAAATGTATAAGGATTCGCCCAAATTTGTGTGAATTTGTTAGATTTGGTGATAAGAAAGAAAACGAGAATGCCTTTCCTTTTATGGGAGTAGCGACACTAATAAGGAGGTGTAATGAATTTTGATCGCACGACAACAACTACTACGGCAGCAGCACAGAAAAATTTAATCGCGAGCAGCAGCAGTTTCCCGAACACGCACACACTAGTACTAGCAGAGGGATGAGGAGCCGAGGATAGAGACGTTACGTTACACGCTAACGAGCAAGTAAACCTTGTTACCAAAGTGCTTAAAGAAGGAGAAGATTTACTCAAGTATATAACCATGTCAAAGGACACGTCCAGCGGAACAGGGCCTGTCGCAACGTCTTCCCATGCGCAAGCTCCACCACTGCCAAATTCATCGCCACCGCCAGCACCAGGAGAAATGCTGAACAGGAGACTTCGAATTGACGAAATTAAGGAGAGGAGGAGAAGATTTCACAAGGAGACAGCAGAGAGATGGATACTCGAACAACAGTTTGGGGTTGGTGGGGATGAACAGCAGAACGGGGAAACGAGGCGGAGCAATGGGTCTTTTGACACTCCTGATGCAACCGGGGAGAAACCAGACAGGAATAGTTTCCTCAACGCGTTCGAGTTTTTTGCTAGAGGGGCTGGGTGTAGCAACGAGGCTGGTGGCTCTTCTGGGCGAACTCGTGCAAGTGGGGAAATGACACGGAGTGAAAGTCAACGTGAGCGGGGGAGAAGCTTACGACTGGAGATGAAACTAGGAGTCAGATCGTTTAGAAGTAGTCGAGCAGAAGAGGATCCGCCAACTCGTAAGTATTTGTTGTTTTTTTCAAAAAACTTCTAAAATGTGTTCAGGGAAATATTGTTAATGCAGAAAAATTAGAGTACGTGTGTACAAAGCGAGCGTACCTAAAGAAAACCTGTTAGTAAGACTTATCGTAATGGCAGAAAGCAGCTTGATATTATTACTCTGCTGCACCTTGCCAAGCAGCAGGTAAAATAGTACTCTTCCAGGTGTATAATTTTACTGACAGACTAGAAAAAAATACACCACCACCCAAAGCTGCTCTTATCAGCCACTCCACACTCACAACACTGATTAATAATCCCATAAAGCTCTGCTAATTAGCACATTAAAAAGTGAAGCACCGCTCATTAAAATTTGAGAAGCACCACCAAACATATAGAGTCGGTCATTAAAAATCGAAAATGATACTAGTTTTTACTTATAATTGTAAATTGATTAAGAAAATTAATTTAGATATATGATACTTTCAGGTACTTCAAATGAAAGGTTTATTATCGGTATATATCGGGTTTCTAAATTAGTTTCGATTAGAGCTTTTAATAATTTGCAATGCTAGACAGATCAGGAGAGAGAAAATGCTTTCTTTTCAAATGTAAAGTACTTCACGTCTTATACCGACCGGCTGTGGTAATGGTAATGATGTACGAAATGCACACAAATGTGCATAATAATTCAGATAAAAAAATCTTTGTAAAAATCATCATTAAGACTGTTTATTAGGGAGAGAGATTTTCCTTAATATACTGTACTGTTTTGTCTGTCCGTCTGCCCCGGAAGCGCTTGACATCATGCATGGCTGCATTTTAATGAATGCTTGTAAACCTTGCAAACCTTAAATTTTTAAACTTTTTTTTTTTGAAAAGTTTTTCAGACAATTAAACAGTATTAGCACTTCTATTGTCGTATAAGCAAAAAAAAAAAGTTTCTTTAGTTAAACCACCCCATCCCCACTACTTTTATATGCTTGCAAATTCAACCACTTTGTTTCTCTTGGCTGCAACAAAGTACATCCTAACAGAAATGCACAAAAGATGCAAACATAAAAAAAGAAGAAATATAATCATCATAAAGAAAAACTGCTACTACTATCAAAAAACCGATACGCTTGACGAGTTCCTACAAAACATGTTTTCTTTTTTCACAACTGCATAAAAAACCGTAAAGTGCCAAAACCCAAGCCCCATCCTTAACAAAAAAATGTACAGTTATAATAAAGTGAAATCACGCTACTTGCATCTCCACCAACCATTTAACACCCCACACCATTAATCAACACATTTCGTCTACAAAAAAAAACTCCTTTACACGCTTCCATTGTTAAAATGAATCTGAATCGATGCACACACACGTTAGTTTTAATATTAAAAAAGACTCAACAACTGCCACATAAACGCAAACGCATAATGTGCAAGCGCACAGACAAAACAGAAAGAATAAATAACGCAGACCATTTCACGTTAAAATTAGAGTAAATCTCTTCCACATGAAAAGCATAATATTGTAGTTGTAGTTGTGTAGTAAGTAATAAAGTAGTAATACCAAAACTTAATTCACAAAATTTTTCACAAAAGAAAAAAAAACTTTAATGCTCCATATACGCTCGTGTGTGTGTGTGTGTGTGTAAGAGCTGTACGAAACGAACACACTGCTACTTGCAATATGCAATCTCTCAAGTACAACGCCTCGTTAAACCTCCAATTATTGCATACATACGATCCACACTAATCGATACAAAACCTGTGCATTAAAAAATTACCACAGAATTGCTCAATTTCTGGTGCTGCTGCTACTACTGTATGCTAAGAATAACGGTTAAAATTTTACTAAAGTATCGCTCATACCATATTGAGTAGACGCTTTGTACACACACGTTTTAGTTTACGTTGCAATTTTCAAAAAAATTATACCTTTGCTGCTTTCATTATAGCAGACCAACCACAATCTCCTGAGGAAGAAAACCCACAATCAACATCATCGTCGTCATCAACTTCTCCTCAAACTGAAGACTTGTCATCCTCCCCAGAGAAACCCACCCCATCAACCCCACTTCCACCTCCGACTCCGCCGTTATCCTCCCCGCCCCTCCGAATAAGAAAGAAACCATCAATACCCGATATTCTCGTGGTTGATCCGATAGTAATAATTTCCGATGATTCTCCACCCTCCTGCTCTGAACGCTTCCAAGCACCGACGGATCCAACTCCAGAGCCAGAACGTCGCCGCCCATCATCGATCCTGAAGAAACGTGACAGCACAAATCAAGAGGATTCCGCAACGACAAATAACACGACAGTGAGCTTTGCGTGCGTTGATCCAGAAGAGTACGAACTCGAACTTGAAGAGCCACAAGACCAAGGGTACAGGAAGAGAAGTCGTAGCTACTCTGGTAGCAGCACAAACTCGTGTTCTCGAAATCCAAGAAGGAGAAACTCTGCAGAGCCAAGCATTTACTCGTCGACAGAAGAGGTTCAGACTAATCACCACCGTACTCACCACGGCATCCTGAAACATTCGTGTTCCTCATTAAGTGTGGACGCCAACTCGTCGTCAGACTCAGAATTTAAGTCTATTCTAAAGCAACCAGCGCTTCGGAGATCATCTTTAGGCAGTAATATTCATACAATACATAATACCAGGTTCTCCGACGACTACGACTACGACTCACCCATAAAAACAAATCAACGGTCAATCCTTAAAAGGAAATCCTCAACGTCCTCGTCTCAACCGGATGTGTCGACAACGTCAAGTTTGAGATCCACAGCGTCCAGTTATTGCTCATCTAGGGAAAGTCTGCATGAACCGGATCCAAAACCGATTCTAAAAAAGAAATCAAGCTCGGAGGAGATAAGTGACTCTGACTACAACAGTACGAGTATAACCCCACCACCACCCCGACCAATTCTGAAAAATAAGCAAACACTAATACCATCATCCGAGAGCATCCCGATTCTGGTCAGCAGTGAGGGCAGTTACCCGATAAAACCCTGTTTAAAGAAACCATGCAAGAGCTTTGACGAGAGTACTCTCTGGTGTAGCTCAAATGCGCTCGAGGGAACCTCGAGTATCATGAGGAAGAGCTCACCTCACATCTGCGAGGTTAAAAAGTGTGAAGACGACAGTGTCCTACCGAAAATTGGTGGGGAAGAGGAGACAAAGCACAGAAACGTGTTGTTCCGAAGAAGAGATTCTGAACCACTCACCTCTCCAACGACAATGGACACCGAGGACATCAAGAGGAAACTGGAGCTAGGAAAGATTGACTTTTCCAGTTTCGTGCCATGTTCTGGCGGCAGTGTTGGTGGTGGTGATAGTAGTGGTAGCGGTACATCACCTTCCTCAGGAATCAGTTCTCCTCCGCAAAGCAGTGGTTCGCCGAAAAAGACCAGTGAAAAGAGCAATGCTATATCGCAGAAAATAGCTGCGTTGCAGATAAGTGGTGAGTCAAGTTGGAAGAAGCGGGTTAGCAAACTAAACCCCGAAGTAGAGATAACTGATGGATTGGTGGAAAAGGAACAGAGTGAAGCTGCTGGAAAGAAACCTGGCATTCTCGCAAACAGACTTAGTATGCTCGAGAGCTCACAAGAGTCGTGGAGGAAACGCGTTGGCGAGAAAGATGCCAAGGATTTCACTGTTCAGGGTTCGAATTTAAATCTTTTAAAATTAATTTTTAAATGTATTATTTAAACTTATTTTTATAATTAGATATATTTCATTTTTTGTAACTTTTAGGAAAACTGGAGCGAGCAGGTAAAAAGGCAACAGAAGAGCCAGAGGTAGCAACCACACCCGTGACCACTAGTCCAATAAAGAAAAAAAGCTCGTCCTCCTCGTTTAAGAACGTGTTCCGTGGAATCAGAGGAAGTAAAACTGACGAGAGCATAGTCGGAAGAGGAGAAGCTGTTAGGATCATTTCGTACGTTAAAAATCCCGACGACGACACGAGCCCAAAAAGTAGCATGTTTCAAAGAAGCAAATCAATGCGGTATGGAAAAGTTTCTGCTGCTTCTTCTGGGACCAATTCTCCAGGTAATTCTTCTTGAACTTGTTAACAATTTTTAAATAGCACTTTTTCCCCATAAACATATACCTACTGAGAATCTAATTTCTTACAGTTACTTCACAATCACCAAACACACTCTCCCACACGCTAAAATTATCATCTCCAGAGGACTCCTCATCCAGCACATCGAATAACCAGCACGTAACTGTTCCTGTCACAAAAAATGACAACGAGACATTTACGAGTTTCTTTAGTACTGCATCCGGTGGATCCGGTTCAACTGCTGATGGTGTGGTGCTAGAGGATGAGTCCTTCAACTCTATAGTGCGAGGAGAACAGCTACTTGGGAGTAAGCGAAAGGTTAAGGTAGCCAGGAATAAGGAGCGAGGGGTTAAGAATCCTATCAAGGCGCTTGCTGGAAGAATAAACGAACAGAGTTACACGGATGTAAACCCGGAAATTAGAGAACGGGAAAATATCCGTAGGAGGATACAGATGGAGAATGGTGAGTGGATTTTGTAAAACTATTAAAAAGAAGGAAAAAAATTCATCATTAAATTATACAGTTTACATCATGATACTACATGATTTACAGCAACATCTGCAACACATTCACATCTCTCAATTGAAGCGCTAGCAGGCCTTGCCAGTAAACTAGACTATACGTCTGTGAAGCTACGTAGAGCTCAGCAGGAAATCAACGCACAGTATCCTTATCCTATTTTGATTCGGGTGAAGGGAAAACGCTTTGTCCAAACGAGACTGGCTGCTCCCGAGATTAGCAGCCTCAACTCTGGGGACAATTTCATTTTGATAACCCAAACAAAGCTGTACCACTTTATTGGGGAATATTCTAATAGAATGGAGAGAAGCAAGTCTCTCGACGTTGTAGCTCACGTTGTTCAAAAGAAGGAATTTGGTTGCAATCTACACACTAAAGTTATCACGCTGAATGAGGAAAGTGCTGTAGGAAGTCAATGGGAATCGTTTTTCGAGGTGCTTGGAGTTGGACGTGATTCACGAGTGCGTGATGATCCTGAACTGCTCGGGGATGAGGCAGATGAAGAATATGAGGGAAGAGTTATCAGTAGGAATAAGGTGTGGAGGGTGGTCGTAGGTGACGAGTTTGATGAAAAGGTCGTACCTGTCAGAGAGTACTGGGGAATCGTTCCTAAATATAAGTTGCTCGAAAGCAATGAGGTGCTCATCTTTGACTTTGGACCGGAGATGTACGTTTGGAGCGGGAGTAAAGCTAATGTAGAGAAAAAGAGACTTGGATACAGACTGGCGCAGTCGGTAAGTTGGCTTGTTTGAAAATAGATTATTCACTCTTATTTTTTAATTCTTTAAATTTTATTCTCCAACTTCCAAATAGATGTTTGAAATGGAAGAGCTAGGGAAGGAGTTTGAAGATGTCAACGGAGCCAAATCAAAGTGGAGGGGCTGGTTGCGAAAAGTAAACCAGCATATGGAGCCAATTCTCTTTATTGAAAAGTTTTTCGACTGGCCTGAGGAAATTGGAAGGATTCGGGTTGGAGTAAATGGAAATACACCTAAAAAGGGTACTAGTGCAGGTGGTGGTAGCGGGGATGGCGCGACTACATTTGTTCCTATTGATGCGAGTGTTTTGAAATATGGGACCGATGTTTTAGGAGAGGTATCTCTGATTCTTGAAGGATTTGATGTAAAACGAGGCAAAGTTCACATTGACGAAAAGGTTGGTTAAAAAGTTTATTTATATTTATTCGTAACGTAAAATATTTATGTAAAACTGATAATTTTTCTTGCTGTGTAGGAACGGAGGAACTATACAATCACAACGACAAAACTGCAGACGTGGGCTATTTCTGAATTTTCAAAGTCTGATGTTCCTGACCAACAGATTGGGCATTTTAATTGCGCTGGGACTTATGTAATTAGGTGCGCTATTGAAATCATTTAAATTCTACTTCTAAAGGTTATGCTCATGAGCTACAATTAGTCTTTTTTTGTTACTTCCAGATGGCAATACACAATAAACTTTGTCGGTAAGGACCTAAAAGGCAACACTTCAAAGCACAACGCATCAACTGGAGGCGGAGGCAGAGATCGATGTGCCTACTTTTTCTGGCACGGGAAACGGTCAAAGATTACTGAGAAAGGTGCTTCTGCGCTCATGACTGTCGAGTTGGATGATATGGAAGAAAGGCGAGAGATGGACAAATGTGACAAGGGTGGTGGCTCTAGTCTGGGAGGAAGTAGTCGTGGACCTCAAGTAAGATTATTCGTTTTTAAAATTGGTCACGTATTATTTGTCTCAAATTAATCTATGAATTCTTAATGGTTCTTATAGATCCGAGTTGAGCAAAACTACGAACCGCCCGCATTTTTGTCCTTGTTCAAAGGTAAAATGTTCATCCATGATAACCAGATAAATGTGGAGTGCACAACTGTTAAGAACAGAAACGCGAGGTTATACGCGACCCTCGGCACTGATGAGGAGGAAGGTCATTTTATGGAAGTTGCTTGCAGTTCGAGCTCGTTCAGGAGCAATGGATGTTTTCTACTATTTGACTTTGAGCACCGTGTACTGTTTCTTTGGGTAGGGACTGCATGTCCTGGTTATCTTAAGAAGGTTCGTATTTTTTTAAACTTGTCGTTATCATAAGTCGTACAACTCTGTGTAAAGTAAACGCAAAGTTACTATTGTTGCGGTATTTACAGATCGCTCAATCAGGCGCAAGTCATGTGCTGAAGAATACAAACTGGACGCCGACGGTGAACAAGCTAGTTACTGTAAAGCAATCCAACGAGACTGACTCTTTCTGGTCGTGCATTCTTGGAGAAAAGGACTGTATCGGAAGATGGTGCTCGCTCATTAGTCAGGTCTGCACTGTCGAGTGCTTCAGGTTTACCAGCATTAACGGCAAGTTTGAGGTTATTCCTGTTGTCAGCCCTAGAAGATGCCTTGGTGTCAACGAATCATTTCCAGTCGTTCAGGAAGATCTCTACGGGGGCAGCGTGTCACAGCCAAGTAAGCGAAGCAGAGATTCATGTTAGTTTTTGTTTGCTGAAGTGTAGAGTACCTGATTTTACACGCTTCTTTTTAGGCATGTTCCTGATACTGTCACCCGACAACACAGTATATCTTTGGCAAGGATGGAGGCGCACTCTCAAACGAGAGTTTATTCCCGAAGACGAAGCATGCGAGCAGGCAGTTGGTGAGTTGAAATAGTTTTAAAAATACAACAAGAACTCACTTCTAAAATACCCACTAAAATACTGTTCATTTATGTAGACTCTACCCCTTTGACGACAATCTGGCCAAAGTACAGACGCTGTTCAGTAGAGACATCGCTGAACTATGCAAACTCGAAACGCATCCATAGTGCGTACTTGGTGTATGCTGGGATCGAACCTCAGGAATTCACGCACATTTTCGGATACTGGGATTACGCTCATCCGAGTGTCAAGGAGGCACACGACTACCACATTGCCGAAGGGAAGAGAGTGCACGAAAAAGTTGATCTACAATGTCTGCTTGAGGAACTTACCGCAAAGAGAACGTACACTGTTGACGAACTAATGGAGAAACCCGAAGAAGTGGACCTGATGAGGCTAGAGGACTACCTCAGTGATGAGGACTTTGAGGTAACTTACATCAAAATCTCCTTCAATGTTGTGCACTGCTGTCAAATTGTAAACTCAATTTCATAATGTATTTTCTCTCCACAGCGTCTTTTCTCAATGCCCCGCGCACAGTTTGCGCAGCTTCAATCTTGGCGAAAAACCGAACTGAAGAAGGCCGCTGGACTATTTTAAAAACTATTTCCGACTATCAAATATTGCTCTCGCCTTCCACCGCGTTTGTTCCTGCTGCTCATCAAAATCATCATAACAAATAAATCGCATCACACGACCAGTTTTATTACATAACTTGAAAACTTTCGTGCCAATTTTTTTATACTATATGACGCTGCTATAAATATAAGCACACACGCTCGCTATGCAAAATATACGTTTTTAAAAAGGAATCGTGCACAAAGCGTTTTATATTTATACGCCGTGTTTTTGTGCCTTGTGCCGGGTTTAAATATTTTTTCCACGCTGGATATATTGTTAAGAGCACAAACTCGCATATAACCATTTAGGAATTTGTTAGCTCAGTTCAATGAACAAAATAGAGAACCTCTGCACCTCAGCTAGTTTTTTAATAGACGCAACACCACATTCATACCTATTTCATATAATCAAGCCAATTTTTTAAGTTTTCCAAAATCACATCGTCAATGCAAGAAAAAATTAAAATATAATATTGCCAATACGCAGTTTATAAAAAAAGTGCTTGTTTTACCTTCCCACGCGTTTTTTAAAAGTGACACGTTCATCACCACAAACTAGTATATGATTTTAAAAATTAATCTATCTCTCTTTGTCTCTGTGATTATTGTAACACTTTTTAAATTATTTTACTGTTTCGAGATTTCGCTGCTGCTAGTAATTTTACGCTACTAAAAAATGAATAATATGCTTTTATTTGTACATAATATACAAGTTTTATATAGAGGAGAAGCGCTTAAATTTTTGTTAATTATTTTTTGCTACCACTTTTTTGTGCATTTTAATTGTGTAATGTTTTTGTATAGGTTATATATAATTTATGTTTATTTAAGAAACTTATTTATTCATGCGGAGAAATAAAAACAATTTTAAATCAAGAAAATAAATACTTGCATATTTCTCATTATTTCTCTTTGAGCGTAAGTAGTATCCACTTCTAGTATGCCAAAATGACTATAAGTTTTGCCCATCATCACCCACTATAAAATTATTATGATTATAACTTTTATTTCAACTTTAAATTCCTCATATATCGGTCTCTATATTTATACCATTAATTTCACAATAATATTCGTTTTTTAACGTAATAATATCATCAAAAAATGTCTCATTTTTTTACAATCGTGTTACTATTTTAGGACGACGACAACAACATCGTCGTCGTCTCTCTCTTTTTCTCATCAAAATTTACAATTATATTGCACTCTCTTTCTGCATATTATAATAATAATAATAATTTTATTATGATCGTGCGCGCACGCACGATTTGTTTTATTAAGATTGTGGTTTACATAACTCTGAGTCTTTATTTTTGTTCCGGGAACATTAAAACTTAAAACAAGTTAAAAATCTGCTGTTGTTCCGTTGGTACAAATCGTCATGTTTTCTGGAAGTCATGTCAAATATATATTACAATTTTTTTGTATAATCCGAATATTTACATCACTTATCGATTTATGTGTATAATATATATATATATACTCTAGCAAAAAAACAAATTAAAACATGTACAAATTAAAAGTAAACACACGTTCGAGACAACGAACGGTCCTAAAAACTAGAAACAATAATAAAAATCCGAGAGTAAACATACAAATACTGAGTAAACGTAATACTAAAGATAATAAAAAATCATGGCATCGTGTAGTTAATCTCAAAAAAACATTAAATTAAAACGTAAAGCCTTTAATTTTTGTGTACGATCAGATAATAAGAGGAGATTTAAAAAGAACATTTTGGTTAAGTACGAGTATCCGGGACAGTTTCATTTTTTTATTTTAAAAAAACCATCCCTTCAAAAAATTGGTTTTTTCTGGCACCGACGATGACAAAATTTTACACTAAAACAACGCGAGTAAAAATGATTCTTGCATACTAAATTATTAGTTTTAAATGTTGCATTGGTTGTTGTGTTCGTAAAAATGTAGATGGCATCGTGTAAAAGAATCATACAGATTCACCGTCACTTGTTCTTGTCCTTACTTCCACCGCCATGATGCTCGACCTTGGTGTTAGGATTAGGTAGATCCCCGAGAGGGATGATATTTCCACCCCCGTTCGCGTTTGAAGGGTACACCTTATCGAGCTGCTTAATAGATTCGTTTAGGTAATTGGACACTGCCGTCAGCGCTGCGACGATAGCTGGAGATCCGAAACCGTGCGTTATTAACGAAAAATGGGTCAAGTGGCGTTGGATAGACTGGTCGAGAATCAACTGCGGGCGCGTGTTACACAAAGGGCTACGGTCTTGGTTCAACAAATCTATTAGCTCTTTAGTTACTTGTCTGCAGGAAAAAGAAAACAAAAGACTTGGTATTTTAGTCCATACTACCCAGTGTGTATTGTTGTAGTGCACAAAATAAACTGCTGCTACAATTATTAATATAATTGGCACTCACTTTGTGGCAAGTAGCACATCTTTCCTCCTGTACGCATCAGTAGGGTCAGCTGTATGGTTCCTAGTCAAGTACTCTGCTACTTGTCTGGCTGGGAACTCTGTCTCGCATACATACCCAAAATCCCGGGCCAAGTGGATTGCTTCACCTGGAAAATACATGTTTAAATTCAAATATTACACGGTTGAATAATTTTACGTTG
The DNA here is from genome assembly GCA_027743785.1 of Sinhomidia bicolor. Taxonomy (NCBI): domain Eukaryota; kingdom Metazoa; phylum Arthropoda; class Collembola; order Entomobryomorpha; family Entomobryidae; genus Sinhomidia; species Sinhomidia bicolor. Next base: position 20,756 of record JAHZMT010003492.1, read on the forward strand.
TGCACAAAGACACCCCGCTATGAACGTGCAATTCACAAGTCTAATTACAGAAAAGACATGTTTTGACAGCACAATTGGAGAATAATTCAAAAAAAAGATGCTCAAAAAGTCATTCATTCCAGTTAACTTAGCATACAACATTTAACAATTATTTTTTTCCCAAACCTTCAACAAGCGACGTAAGCAAAGTTACGTTCGCAGCTTTCCTCCTCCCAGCCGGCAAGTTGAGACCAATCTTTTCCAATTTCTCCCGAAGTAACCGTCCACCATTTTTGGATTTTGCCCTACAAAAAACACAAAAAGGTTAGATATTGCCGTTTAACGCTTACGCATAGTAAACCACAAAAAATAAGTTCGTATAAAAATGGCTTACCTTCTAAGAACCCCGCCAAGCAACGAAGCATTGAGGCACTCAGGAGGCGACAATCTCCTCTGAACCTCCCCAACAGTGACCTTGTACTTGGAAGTAGAGCTGAGTAAGCTCAACCTTCCGGGAACACTGCAAAATACATCAGCAGGAGCGGCTAGCCCAACGCCACCCCCTCCGCCACCGTGATGCAAAACTAGGTCCTTCCCTTCTCGAGGTTTCATGCCTGAAAAAGAGTAGCAGCATTCAATTAACAAACATGCTCCAAAATACAACTGTCTGAGCGGTTCGAGTGATAGCCCTAGCAATCTTACACAAATCGAGAAGCCCACCGTTAATAATACTACCGATCCCACCGTTTGCATCTGACAAATAAACACAAGTTTAATAAGAAAACCACCACCAATAAATACATCAACTTTCTGTCTACAACAGTCAAAACAAATTTTCTTCAAACGCACCATTCTCCTCTTCTCGTTCCTCGTCCTCTTCCTCATCCAACTGTTCTTCCTCCTCCTCCTCATCATCCTCAACCTCAACAACCTCTTGCTTAACAATCCCAGGAATAACTTCCCCCCACGAACTCATCGCGCGAACCCCATTCCTTCCTCCGCTAGCCTTCCTCTTGCTAGCACATCCCCTCCTAACCCCACCACCACCCACTCCACCCCCTCGTTTCCTCTTCCCCCCTCTCACCGCAGAGCTACTAGCACAAGCCTCATCACTCCTACTGAAGCTGTAATTCACAGGATCACTATCCCTACTAGCCCCACCGCTACCACCACCACCATTACTCAGGTTAACAGGCCACTGGTCACCACTCTCCTCATCCTCCTCGTCATGAAACCCATTAACGTACACTGTATCAAATTTTCTCTTCACCCTAGAATCAGTACTCGAACTGCTCGAACACGACGAACTACCAAACTCGTCAGTCATTTTATTATCAAGAAAACACTGTACAACGTGTACAACTCCTCTCAATCAAAATATTTTACCGGTGCGATATAGTCTAAAACTCTGGCTAACTAAAATTAATTCAAGTCCAAACGCATCATCATCATCACCGTGTCATTTTTTATATTTATATCCTTCTAATAATAAAAAATCCAAACAGCGTAAATGCGTTCAAACACACACAATCTGTGGTAGCCCGTATGTGTGTGTAAGTGTGCAATGCAATCGGAATCCCCGGATTCCATTTTTTTCTCTCCCAGAAAGCACACGCATATAAATACATATATATCAAGACATCATCGTAATAATATTATCATCAGCAGGAGGACAGGAAGATGATACACTGTACTGAATATGCATTGATGAGATTGCATTAAAAGGGCAAAAAATTTACAACAAAATTAATTATTATTGCCCCCCCCCCAAGTAAACATGCATATTACTGTCAACAGTTAGATTATTGCTAAGCAGAAATTAACCATTCATTTGAATTACACATTTAAAAAAAAGACCAAGAATCAATTTTTTATGCATCTGGTAATAAACCTCTTAAGGTAAAATTTACCTTTATCCAAGCTAATTATTTCATTTATCATGTTTAGAGAATACAAGCCAACCCATAATTCCCATTCCCCCGACAATGACTTTCCCCCTCCCCAGTCAAGTAAAGCAAATTTCTACAACAATGAGGTTCGCAATCACATGTTCGTGATGATAACAGCATCAACACGGTAAAGCACCAAACACACCATCCATCCATTCACAACATAGTCCTCTAACCATATAAGCTGCCATCAGGGAAACCCATTCAACTCAATTTGATATAGAAAAAAGAGACCCGATCAAAAAGTACACACGCAGAAGAGAATTTTTTCCCCTTCGTTTTCGCTCAGTATTGTTTTCAATTCAGTCCTAAATATCAAGCAGCTACCATCTCTCCACAAGCAAACGGACCGAAATAGCAGTTCACGACAAATATTATTTTCTCCCGTACACTATCCGCTTCCCAGATGGCCTAAACCTGCACGTTGCAACCGTTTCGGAGAATATGATGATGATGATGAAATGCAAAGAGTTTTCTCCGTATCAAAATAAATAGGAATTTTTTTTTCTCTCTCTCTCCATGATCTTTGATCGTCGCATACCAAACAAGCAAAGAGTATATTATTCATAGTTTTTCAAGTACTTTTTTAAAGAAAGCGCCATATCAAAATCATCACTCAGAATGCATCTGTCTACGAAAAAAATCTTGAAGAAAGACACCCCTCCTGTTTAAGAAAATTTATGTAATATTTTCTCCGGACCGTAATTATAAAATTCCACTTTGGAATGCCAAAGTCATTGCCACTATACCCCCACGAACACATTCTCTTATCATCAGCGTGTAAAGGTTTATTTAATAATTTTCAAGAACACATCACATCAATCATCTGCAGATGCGTTACAAATAAAACCCTCTACCTACCTTAGCTCACCTCCACACTATATTCAAATCAACAATGCAGAAAAAAATACTCCAAAAAACAGAAGTAGCAACAAAAACAACGATAGAAAACAAGAAAACAATCAAGAAGATAGCAGCAGCAGCTCTAACAGCCGTGTTTGCCACCATCACACCAAAACCGCTGCCACCAAGCAGTCTGGCGAAAACTCCGAACAAAAAAATTGTGAAACGCTAATCTTACCAAACAATCCAACAACAATGAAAACCTTCTTTAATACTTCATGCATAACGCATTGAGAGAGCATACCTACCTACCAATCATGATTTTCTAGTAGATCCAGTTTTTTTTCTCTCTCTCTTAACCACTACACTATAATTATAACATTCCTGTTTCATGCTCCTTCCTCCATCATCTATCCAACTTCATTTCTCCTCTCTAAACTCCTAAACTCGGGCTACACAGCAGCAGCAGCAGCAGCAAATATAATAATTTCAACAATCAAACTTTGCTTGTTCTTGTATCAAATTTTCATAACACATTTTTTTATTCGACTGATACTGCTGATGATGATGGTGGTGGTAGTGACGTGTACTACTTGGTAGAGAGAGAGAAAGAGAAAAAAAACCCAATTAACGTAAACTCGTCTAATTCGATTAAGAACGTACATACGTATCCGGTCACTTTTCCACTTCTACTACTCCATTTTTTGATGGACAACAAGCAGTCCTGCTCCTACTGTTGTCGTTTCTTTTTTGCGCTAATTTAATTCTAGAGAAACATGCTGTGTTGATGCAACGAAACTTGCAACTGTCATGGTCATTCTGACGTGTTTTGTCCGCTACTGACTACTACTACTGGAAGAAAGAAATTATCTACATATATCTCAGAGAGTAGAAAACCATCCCGTTTAAGAAAACACACTACTACTGGTAAAATGCAAAGAATTTACACTTAACCCCAAAGGAGTGGATTCCCCCGTGGCAAACTAACTAACTATTATTATAATCCTCACATAATTATGTAATGATTTATTATATCCTGCGCAGTTAAATGCAAACCCTGAAAAACTTTACATGTCATCAGAGTTTTCTTTTTTTAAAAAAAAGCTGGGTATATTTTTTGAAGTACTCAGTTTTGTTAACATTGTTGTAACCTTTTCTGTCAACCACTCAACCGAATCCCTACCGACAACACTCTTTTTAGTATTCTCTCCACTCCATTTCTTCAAACCCGCGAACAATAGGACCACACACAAAGGGTATGAAAGACCGAAAATATTTCGCTATTCAGATTTATATACGCAGTAGAGAAACAGCACTTTTGAACAATATTATTATCATAACTTTTTATCTTCCTCCGATGATGATGAAATGAAGGGTGTATTGAAAACGCCAGAGTGAGAGTAAAGAAGAAAAAAAGTGTCTCTCGCTCTTTACCGTCATCATCACTCCCCTTTCTCCACGTCTTTTTTTAAAACCCGCTAATCTATTATTATGAAATGTTGAATAGGACTGTGTGTCGTTTAAAAACACACAACAATGGAGGTCTGTGCGACACCCTAGTATATGGTAAATACACACACAAACGTATCTACCCTGCTCTCTTCTATTTTTTGGTAACGAGATAGTTTTTGAAATATGAAAATCAGCAACAATAACTGACGCGTTCTTGGGTAGGATTCTATCGTGTTAAAGTCAAAAGTGTTATGTTTTTGGGATGCTGCTGCTCGATAGATGTATGGATGGATGGATGGAGATTCATACATGCACAAGAGAAAATGGTTGTTGCGTTTCTCGGAGAATTGGGCTGGTGCTGTATGCACAAAACCATTTTTCTTCCTTTTTTGCAACGATCAAACTAATTGTATTCACAACAACGGGAATTCGGGGTTGGAAATTCTTTCAATGTTATGCACAATAAAATGTTTGAAGGCATTTTTAAAGCGTTTTCTAGAAAAATATATCGGGAGTGGGAGTATTTTTAAAGAGAATAATGGAGTTAGTAAATTCTATTACAACATGTACAAAAGCAGAGAATTTTGCTATTAAACATGAAAAAGCACACACGGGACAAGAATTTTCATCCAAACTAACCTAAATATAAATAGTTTGTATCAGACACACTATATTCATAAATATATTCATCATCATCGCAAAGAAGTGCATATTATTTCCATTCTTTTCTATATCATCTGAAGAGCACAAAGCAATTGCTCACACCGACGACGACACATGTTACGTGTGGTGTGTGTGTGTGTGTGTTCGCTCCATTTTGCTAGTATAGATAGTTAGACCCCGATATCTATCCCGGTATTCAATTTCCTCTTTCGCTCTATCCCATCATCATTATCCTAACAATCTCATATCTTAACTGCTGAAACGGAGGATGAGCCCGAATGATATTCATATATACTTTTTGCAGATTATAATAGTATATCTCTCTCCCCACAAAGTTTAACAGGTTTTTATTATTCTTATTCTGCTATTTTTTATTCTCTACTTTTTTTGTACCAAATCTAGACCTTTCTTTCTAAGGAAATACGGAGTATTTGCGTATATACGTTAGTTTTCCAATCAGTTTTGATAATGAAACGCCGTCATGAGGAACAAGGTTATTAAAAACGTATAATAGCTCAAACAAAATATGCCGAGAAAAAGTTGGTGAAATTCCTTGTGCCAGGAAAGGATCTTAATAACTGAACTAAACAGTTTATTAAGATTTGAAGAAAAAAGAATGCCAGGCATGCAGACAAAGTTTTCAATTCCGGACACACATTTTTATCATTTTATACATTTCTAATATGCATCTTATAATCCTGATATAATAATCATGAAAACTCGCAAAGTAAAAGCATGTTTGTAACCGAACCGCTCAGATTAATAAATAATATTTTTTTATATTTATAAAACAATTTGAAAAAAATACTTACTTTTGAGAAGAGGAATATCCGCGGTAATATACGACGCATTCTCCTCGACATTGTTCTGCAAATATAACATTTCGTTGTAGCGTTTCTTCTCAACATCATTTTCAAACATCTAAAGTTTTATAAAGAAAAGATGGGATTTTATATACACACTTTAGAGAGAAGATACGCGCTGCTGAAGTGAAAATTGAAGCTGGCACACAAAAGAGAGAGTAGAGAGCGTATATACAAGTTATATTATATATACGTTACAGAAAGGAAACCCAATTTCAACACGCAACAAAAACGCTTTATTAAATACCAATTATAGCAATAAATTTTGCAGTTAAAATTTTGATGGGAATGTGGATTTTATCGTTTTATTGGGCTGGTTATTGTAATGATATTGTGGTGAGTATAAGAGTATTATTATTAGGGAAAAGCAAAGCAGCGAGAGATATAGTGTACACAACGTCATTAACCATGAGTAGAGTGCAAGCAAATAAATTACAGAGAGAATATAGTTTTACAACAAGCCCATGCATCATCATCATGCGACGGAAATCTTGACGTCGTGATGTTGATGATATGATGGCGTTGTTGGTGTGAATAAATAAGCAAGCCTATAAAAAGGTCAAGTGTGGTATGAATAATTTATTATTGTCATGTGCAGCAACAGCAGAAGCGGGGTAAGATGAAACATTACGGAATAAAAGCAAAAAGGGAAGAGAGAGATAAACCCAGGTTGAGAGAGATAAACCCAGGTTGAGAGAGAAGAGAGAATTTTTACCATAATTTGCGGAATGAAAAACGGTGATAGCGTAGTAGCAGGCCTTACAGATGAAGCAGCAGCATGATTATGAGTAGTAGAAGAAGAAACGTTTGACGTGTGAAGAGAAGAAGAAACACCGGCAGCAGCCGCGGCAGCAACCGCCGCAGCGGCACTAGCATGATTGGCATGATAAGAACGAACCTGTAGACCGTGCTCATCCATCGATGATAACGCGTGGTGGTGGTTGATCAGCACTGATGAGTCCTGCTCCTGCACCAGCACGTGGTGGTGATGATGATGGTGGGGGGTTGACACTGGAATTGACAGCGGGTCGTTGGATGATGAGCCACCGCGAGAACCGCGCAGGGAGCTGTAGTCGGATATCGTGCCGTTGTTCTGTGTGTTGTTTGATCTCCGCTGGGATGACGTGTCGTAGAAATTGGCGTGCATTGAATGGAGGGACTCCTCGTTTGAACGGCGGAGTAGGTCATGGTGGGACGTTGAGGAGTGATGGTGCGGGGAACGGGATGTGTTTGATGAAGAGGAAGACGAGACCACTGACGAGCCCGCGGCTGATGCGGCTGCCGCTGCTGCCAAGTGGCCCTGTGCGGTTTTTAATGTCTCATGTTATTCAAGGTCTGGATTTTTAAAAACAGCTTCTGCCACAAATATATTGGAAAAGTGTAAAAAAAAACTTTTTATTTGCATACCTGATAGTGCTGCTGATGAATGGAGTTTAGTTGTGAGTATGGATCTCCGGCAGCTCCCGCAGCAGCGGCTACAGTTAAGTGTGCTGCAGCGTGAAAGTCAATCTGCTGCTGTGTCGTGGGGAACGGAGGTGGGAAGTAAGGGGGCTGGAAATCTGCTGACGTTGGCGTCATTCTCGTCGCTGCTGCTGTGGATGACGCGAACGGGGAGCCAGACGCTGTTCCCCCAGCTCCTATGGCACCTATTCCACCGTGGGTTGCTCCCGCTGAAACCCTTTCCTGCACAAACACGACATATCAGTTCAGTGTTCAATGTTACCCGATATTTGCTACATTTTCTGGCAAAACTTATTATTAAGCTAGTAGAGAACATGCAGTGGTAGTGCCGTGGTGGTGCGCTGAATTATTTATGTACCATGAGAAAGTGGTGGGGTTGGAAAGTGTCCACCGCGTCCGTGCATTTCATACTATTCGGTAGCGCCGGGACTACGTGAAAATCTTTGGTTTATTTATGTGTAAACGAATTAGCATGTTTAAAACTTTCACCTGTATTTATGTTTCACAAAACGTTGAGACAACTTTATCTATCCTCTAATTTTCACCATTGCAAATCACAAATTCTCAAGATGCCCCAACTACAAAACTTTCTCATACAAGTTGAACACCACATTATCCTGACCTAACTACAGCTACCTGGTCAAGTAGTTCAACATCTAAACTTGAACAAACAACAGAAAATCGCAGCAAACGTCTCAACATTCACACACCGACTGACAACACAATCGGCCATCATCACGGTCAGCAACTTATCACAAGACGACCACATGGCACATACAACTAATCCTTTCTACACAAATTCCCATCTTATTGACGCACCAAATCACCCGGAAAAATATTTTTTTTCCGTTTAACAAATATCCGTGTGAAATCATCCGGAAGAAAAGCACAAAAAAACCAACCCAAAAAGAAAGTTATCTCTTACTCAACCGGAAATATATAATTTTTTTCTCTCTCTTCCGTTTGTCCAGCAGCAGAAAAAACAGAAAGAAATTATTAATAATAAAAAAATCTGGTTATTATTAAAATATCCCCCTGAAGAAACTCATGGTTGCTTCCTACCCCCAAACCAAACGACGAGTAAAAAACGGCCGAGAGAGAAAATATTAAGAGAGCTCGAAGCTAGAAAAGAGGCTCGTTAAATGGCACAAACTAAACCCTTGGAGCACTCACAACATCACCATACAGCATCATACCCGAGAGGAATTTTACTACAACAACAGCAGTAACAAACTCGCCGTTCTTCTTTCTTACATACAGCCACACTATCTGCTTACGGCGATATATTGGGAGAATAGAGAACCCGCGACTACGAGGAAAAATAGAAGAACAACACGGAAACTGTTGCTCGAGGGGGATCTTTACTGCTATGTTACTGCTGCTTCTACTCCTGCTCCTGCTGCTGCTGCTGCTGGAGGGTGAAACTTGTGTGAAAAAAAATACTGCAACGTTTACTACTACTACTACTACTGCCCATTTCTCTTATACAATTCGCTATTTTGTTATTAAAAAATAAAAAAAGAGATCGAAAGTTTATCATCAGACAACACACCCATATAATTTTCATAAGCATTTTTTGTCTACTCTTTTCAACAAAAGTATGCAGGAGAATTTCTCCAGTAATAGTAGTTGTAGCGTTCTGCACTACCCCAATGAAAAAATAAAGTATATACAAAAATCAAAATCGGTCCATCCCCTTGCATTCATCCAGCAAACAGAGAAAATCGACTGAAACGTGTAATTTCCCATTTCCTCATTTGAAGACACTCAATAAGTGTGTAATTTCGTTTTGTCAATGTCAAAAAGTGTGAACCAGGCTTGAGAAGAAGTGAAAAGTGAATAAGGTGAGGTGAGAGTGTGTGAGAGAGCTGGAGGGTTCATCATCATCATCATTTGGTAATAATAATAATAATAATACGTTTATCTGACATGAAAAAGCGACAAACATTCCAATAAACGTGAATTAGAATGGGGAAGTTATGAGGTAATATGATTTTGGAATTTAGCCGAGAGAATCTGTGTGTAGCGCAGTGGTAAAAAGCTTGTTTTGTTAATAGCCCATGATTTCTGCTACTGTGTGTATATATGTATGTGTGTTTTACACAACCAAACTATGCGTCTCTCTACAAGGCATACGCATGAAAACACGTATTAATAAGCTTAATTAACCTCTCGGCAATGTCAATTTGTGTGTGTGTGAAAATGACTAATTTTCCTAACACATTTGATAATTCGGTCGACTGGTCGTACTTAAGTAGCCACATTGCTAAACAAACAGAAAACGCTGTAGTTTCTGCTGTGTCGATGTCCTGTCTTTTTCGTATAGAAGCTTTTATGTAAACGGCGGCTCTCTATAGACTCATATAGACTCTCTTGATGATGGTCATGTTGGTTATTATAGACGCTGCTGTATGTCGTAATGCTCAGCATCTCACTTGACTATCTCACTTGACTTGACAGAGAGGGACGTGCATATACGATAGATGATGACGATGATGCCGAAGAAGAGCAAACAAAAAATAGCAATGAACTCTATCGCAGCAGTAACAGAAGAGGATGAACAAAAGTGATGATGATGAGATTGAAGTGACGTGATGCTGAGAATACGATGATGTCAGTTTAATCAATCGCGTTGTTTAAGAAAATAATAATAATAATAAGAGATTCTGATTTAAAGACTTTGCATACGAGAGAATTCATCAAAATGGTATTTTAATAAAAATCTAATGTCCAGTGTATATATTTTATATACCTGGATGCAATCGGGGATGGAATTTCTGTTCATAAAAATGTGAAAATTTTATAGTGTAGATAATTCGGTTTTTTTGTAAGTACAATGCTTTAGCAAACTAAAGGGTTTGAGAGCGTTCAGGGAATTATTACTCATTACTATTATGTTTACACACTTACTCAGACAAACGACGTACTTCCAAGAAGTCACGTCCCTCTAAAGAATTCCCACACCCGCTCATTAGCATATATCTCCCCAATAATCACGTTTGTATATAATGCGTTTTCCTTATTACTTACTACCCATCTTCCTTCGTCCGACGAACAAAGAAGAAGAAAAACTTTTTTTTATATAACTTCTCGTCGTAACTCATCAAGCGATCGTACAAACAAAAAAAAGTCATTTAAAAGCACAATGCAGTAGACGAAAAGGGTATAAAAAACACACATTCTTATTTATAGAACGTGTGTTGGTTGTGCGATGGAACAGCGAGTTGAGTCAAGACTCAACAGAGAACAGAGAGAGAAGAAAAAGTGTCCAAGAAAAACACTTGATTGTACAAAACACATCGCGCAGCAGAGTTATATAACTTGCTATACTATGCAGAGAGTAGAAGAGAACTTTTTTACTTCTTCGTGTGGTGGTGGTGGTGTTTTGAAGTATGGAGTATCCTACAACGATATATGAGCCGAAGGAAAATAGGCATGATACATACGCTGTATATATTGAGAATACCTAGTAAAAAACTAAACCCATTTATATATGTATATATTACCCTATCCACACACACAACACCACCACCACCATCATACCTGCAGCAGAGATTATAATCTCCACACGAAGAAGAGAATGAAAAAAAAGCAACGCATAACAAAAATGAATGTACGCTTCTTAGCCCAAAGCCAACTGGGATATACCCAAAAAACATAAAATCCCAGACAATCGTAAATGCCCTAAAACCAGAATACACAAAACAACAACAGCACGATGATGACTAAAATTACACTAAACCTAAAAGAAAATAAAAGAAATGTAAAAGGAATTATATTTGCAAAAGTATCACCACCGTACATGTTCCATGTCCTCATCATCCCCATTATCCCTCCCTCCACCGCCTCCACCACCACCGTTCATATCCTCATCGTCGTCGTCCCCTACAATAGCTCTTCCCTGTTGTCTCTGTAACTCCCTTTCCTCCTGCTCCTGTTGCTGAATTAGAAAGGCAACGTGCTCATTTCCAGTAACACCGCCAGCACTGCCGTTAACAATGCCCAGTTTTCTTGGATGCAATGCTTCACCATCAGTGTCCATGGCGGATACGCAAACCCCATCGTCCTCATCCCTTGGTTTATTTGGCACAATACTCATGAGCACGATACTTCCCTCTGGAATCATTCCCCCACCGCCACTATCAACAACACTGGTAGTCACAGCTCCGCTCATGACAGCGTTCGCTAACGCTGCGGAGCTAACAACAACAGGTGTACCAGAAACTGTAACTGTCGCTGTTCCATTCCCGTTCAAAATAATCTGCTGAGGGGAGCCCCCCGCCGCACTTAGCAGGTCTGAACTGGAAACTGTAGCGTAACCCGATGTTGTCGAATCGACTATCTGAATGGCATGTATTGTTTGGTGGGGATGAATTGTCTGTTGTTGCTGTTGTTGAGGTGGTGGTCCAGGTGTCATAGGTGGGTTCGGTGGTGAGGACACATGATGATGTGGACTACACTGCTCATGATGAGGACTTTGCTGATGTGTCTCGTTAACCGACGAGCTTGGCAGCTCGTCCTTAATGGAACTACCCATTAGAGGCGAAGGTTCGTTAGTGTTGAGTGGACTCATCGTTGCTAATACTGTTGTATGAGGTGGTGGCGTGTTGTTCTGCTGGAGGGGAGGTGGGGACGAGACTCTCTGCTGAGGTGCTGCTGATAGCGTTGTGGCCATTTTATATTGAAAAAATACCACATACACACACACTTATCTGTACGTTATTTTTGGAAACACAAGCTGGTGATAATTCCGTTGCATTGTGAAATATTAAAAAGTGCCTGATTAATTTTAAATTTACAATTAAAACCACTACACATGCTTCACAAGTAAACTACCCCTAACACTACCACAATAAAACTGAAAAATAATATTATTATTATAGTATGCGTTTATCCACCACAATCCATGCAATGTTGAGGGAACGCTTACAACCAGAGACAGGAATATTTCAAACAGGTGTATGTACAAAATGGACAAACGAAAAATTTCTGACAAAAAAACTCATCTTTTTTATACACACGCATTCCTTTCGTTCAACATGAGCATGGATTATGCATGGAAATGTACGTTGCAACAGGTAGGAGAGCAGAGAAGAAAAAGAGAGAGAAAAAAGATAATGCAAGCTTATGCATGTACACAACAAAGAAAACTTTAAAGTTTACAATGATGGAGAACAGGTAGGATAGGTGATTATGAGAATGCTGATCTGATGATGATGATGATGCTGCTGTTTCATACCTTTGCTCATCATCATCATCAGCACAAAATGTGTTGGCTTTTATCTCTTGATGTTGTTGTTGTTGTATGGATATAGCTAAAGCGAGAACGAGAGAGAGAGCTTAGCTAGGGGACTGTGTGGCTTTTTTTCCAGGGAATTGTATTGCGACGCGTTTATGAGTTATATGCAGGTATACATATT
>JAHZMT010003493.1:0-17792 GCA_027743785.1 Sinhomidia bicolor
TTCCTGACAAAAAAGATGCTGCCCCTAAAAGAGCCAACGCTCCCGGATCAACCCAGTCAAATTCTTTGCTGTCAACTGGAATTTCAAAAATGTCGTAGATAAGCTGGCCAATGATACGACCATATAAGGCTCCGATGGCTCTGCATTAACAATAATATGCTCGTAAATTGGAAAAATCAAATTTGCATAATATTTACACTTGAAGTGCTTAGTTTGTTTGTCCAAATTACAATTGTGGAATAAGAAGTCCACTCGCAATACTTGTAATTGATGCCCAGCTTGAGAATATAAGAAAAAAGCAGAGAATAAAAACTAAAATGGGCCAATCGAAATATCCAGCGGTTCTTCTGGAGAAAAGATTTCGAATCATTTGTTCCCATGAACCAAACAAAAGTGATGCACCTGACAAGGGAATGCAAAATACACATCAAGTAATTTTATTTTATTATTGTTTGAACTTTTGAACTACTTTTTACCTTGATTAAACTCGCCAGTTTGACTGAGCTCTCCATTGTGAACGCTAGAATTCAAATTTTCGTTACATCGAAAACTTCGAAGGCGAAAGAACCTGGAACTGTGAACTTTCTCGTCATGAAGAACCTGAGAATGATTTGCACTCCTGCACGTAGCATATTGCATAGCCAGCATTACGCAAGCTGAAGAAAGAACCTGTTAAAAAATAATACAGTTAGTATTGACATAAAGTGGATTGCTTCATTATAACTAAATCGTTAGTGTTGTTATTTTTTTACGGATACAAGGATGACTTCACATATTTTTACAAAATTTGCCAATTGGGGGGGATTGATTTTGGCAAGCATTCTTCTTCTAAACTTTGATATCTTAAGTAGAAAGAAAATGAATATACTTCCTAATATTCCCCCAATGAGGCCTAGAAATATTGCCGGAACAATGATAGCCAGGTTTATGTTTAAAATTTTTCTCATCTGCAAACAAAAACAGTAATTTCATAAATAAAATTATGCGTATTGTTACATTAAAATCATGAATTATACAATTACATCAAACAACGCAGATTCCGACAAATGATATAAATGGGTGCTTTCATGACCCGAATTTTCCAGTGCTGAAAATAAGTCATGCAATAATTCTGCTGTTGCTCTAGCCAAAATACAGCATACAAATGCTTGCCAGGTTAAGCTCTTTGACCAATGTGAAGACATTTCTTCCATCGCAAAAGTGAGTCCAGCGATCGGAGAACTAAACGCGGCAGCAACACCAGCTGCAGCACCAGCGCAAATCAGGGAATGTCGTTCGCGACAATCACGATAATGGCAAACTTTTGGAAAACATGTGGTCTCGGTCTCGGTTTCCTCCTCCTCTTCATCGTTTTTCTTTCTTCTTTTATGAACTGATTGCACACGAAATGGTTTAGCCATACATGCTCCAACTAATGCTCCAATATGTACCTATTTAAATGAGAAATATTATAGCTTACCGAATTTTTTTAAATTAAATAAAATTTCGCTAACTGATTTTTGATGAAAAGTATATACACTGGAATACCATTGGGCCTTCAAATCCAACTGGAAGCGTGCTAATGACTGTGAAAATGCACGATACCATTTTACATGCTAGCGTCTTAAAGTTAAGCACATTTCTAACCTAGAAGCAGTTGGATATTAGAATATACATACAAGAATGTCATTTATTTAACTTGGTTGAATAATCAAACTTTGTGCAAAAGAGAACTTACTACGCATCCATTCAATATTCCAATAATTTCAGGCAGTCCTGAGCCACCGGCAACAGGACAAAAGTAGACTACAACAACTGCAGAGAGGACGCTAAACGTGCATCCCAAAATTGTGTAGTACAATGCTAACTCTAGGTATGCACCTTCCTAAAAGGCAAGCAGCGATTATTGATTGTTTCGAATTTTAGCTTGTAAAAATGCATTTCCAATGTATATAGGCATAGGTAGTTAATTAATTAGTCAGGAACCTCGATAAGATGAGTAATAAACGGCAAATAAAAGATTTGCAGCTTTTCAACAGCCAGTTTCATAACGGACGCTAAAATTCCTGTCATTACAGCAGTGGTGCAAATAATTACCCATAAATCATTTCTACACAGCAGAATAATGAAACGAAATGCGGGGAGGTTGAGACTTATGATGTTGGATTAGGTAATTATTATAAAAAGTGAGTGGACTTTTAATAAACTACCCTAATAATGACTTCCGCAGCCAATGTTTGTAAACACCAGAACAGGACGGAAGCACAGCAGCACTTTCAAAAGTTTCCACAGTACGTAATTCCTCATCGGTGAAACGATGTTTAGCTTTCCTAGGTTGAAAATCTCGTCCCTTTTGCAGTTAAAAGAAAATATTTTGTGTAAAAATGTTAGTATAACCATACTCGCTAATTTTGCTACGATGGAAAACTGAATGTAAAGAAGAGTCTTCTGTACCTTGGAAAAGAATTTGTAACGGTCATCAGTCGGATGTACACCAGACAGATCTCCAGGTTGGTCAGGTAGTGACACCCCATATTCACTGAGAGAACGTTTCTGAGCTAGATAGATGTTTTTTAACGATATGTCGTTAGTTTCTGTTTCTGGTACTGTTCCTGGAAGCGTAATTTTGAAGATTTTGCATGCTTATACTCAATTGCCTTCTTACCAAAACTCCTCCTTCGTCTTGCTAATTCAGGATCATTTGTAATGTCTCGGTAAGACATTTTTGTTTTCTCTAAGTATTTTAGACTAAATTTAGACAAAATTTTAATAATTTTTAAATTTAGATAGAAAAAGATGGAAACTAGTATTGACCACTATGAGTGAGGAGTGTCCATGTCACGTACACATATTATGTTTATTCGAGAACCAACAAGACTAGGTGATTTATCATATCATTAACAGAGTAACATAAAAGTAGATAGACATCGCTGTATTCTCAAAAAAGGTCTTTAGCATCATAAGATCATCTAAATTAAATTATGGTATCAATGATTAGAGAAATAAATAATTTACCTTTACTGATCGGAAAAGAATTACTCTAGCTCTTTATCTGTACTTTTATTTCAATTTTATTTTTTATTTAGTAAACTGATTTGCATAATATATGAACATGAGATACATTGTACAACTTATAAAAACTATTGTATAAGGTCATACATCTACTACAATCAAGTAGAGAGCACTTTAACAGTTTCATTTCAAAATAGGAGACATCAATATTTTACAAGAGTATCAGCGATGAGAATTATAAAATCAAGTTTTTCAGATCTTCATAAAATACTAACACGGTGACACGGCATATATAACAACAATTTATAAACATATCAAGTTAAAATAAAAACAACTTTTAAAAGTAAAATATCTACTAAGAGACATGGCACTATTGACACCTTCAATCAAGCAATTATTATTCCCCTCCATGCGCATGCATCATTAACATTTTATAACTCTGCTTTGGTCGTAGCACACAACAGTTAAACATATAGTATGTCAATTGCAATAATATTGATATAAAAATCCTTATAGAGTCAGAGTAACAATGTTCATAGGTGACACGGCATATATAACAACAATTTATAAACATATCAAGTTAAAATAAAAACAACTTTTAAAAGTAAAATATCTACAAAGAGACATGGCACTATTGATACCTTCAATCAATCAATTATGATTCCCCTCCATGCATCTTTAACATTTTATAACTCTGCTTTGGTCGTAGCACACAACAGTTAAACATATAGTATGTCAATTGCAATAATATTGATATAAAAATCCTTATAAAGTCAGAGTAACAATGTTCATTAACACGAAACACGTTCCTGTCAATAATAGATAGCGTTACAAAACACCTCTTGAATCCGTGTAAATTAAAACTTTAAATTCCATAAGCTTACAATATATATAATTGTACTATTTTAAGTATATTTTATCCTGTTTACTACAATAATACTGACTATTGTTGGACGGACGGAATGGAAACTACATCATATCCTATCGTTTACTAAAAGATGACTCACAATAAGTACCCTGGTTAGATTCAATTTTATTATGTAGCTGGCACATCTTTCAGCACATTTTAAAGCTTCATAGTTTATATCATAACTGCACCGGAATTTAAATTACCCGCAAGGATAATAGCTGTGGAATACATCCCCAAACTTTACAACAAAAAATGTAACTACTGCTCCAATAGAAGATCCTAATTGAGTAAAAGCTCCAGACCAAAATAGTCCTTTTTGTCCCAGATCTCTTAACATGGCGGTAATGGAGACTTTTGTGTAAGTAAAACTTCCAACTAGAAGAATCCATGCTGCCACCTAAAATTAAACCATACAAGATTTAAAAACTTTGGTGTATTGAATTAGAGTCATAATATTTACTTTGTTGATAAACTTACCAAAAGCAATTCTCCCTCGGTGGTTCCAACTAATGGCGGATTCGGACTAAGAACTGCGGTTTGCATAATGTAAGAACTCACTCCCAAACCAACTAATGCACTTAATGTAACTGATAACTTATCCGGTTTTGGGAGACAGAACATGAGAAAACATACGCCAGGATTTGCCATACTGGAAAGTGTTACAGCCCAGTGATAAGTTTCGTTTCCATACGGCAGACAAGAGTAAGATTGAATAGAAGGAAAGACGCCGTTTGCAAGACCACAAATAACGGTTTGCAAGACCAACAGGTAGCAGAGCTCTCCAGCTGAACGACCTGATTCCAATACTTGCTCCGGTTGAGTACATGGTCGTCGTTTACGGGCGGATTGGTTAATAGAATCTTCCCTGTTAAGAAATGGTGCTTCTGTTTCGGGTTCAGACCACTGCGTAGATTGATAAAACGGTTCCTGGCGAGACCGTCCATCAATGCTTCGTAGCGATTTGCTTATTGCAGCTGTTGATTCGGCGTAAGCTTTTGCAACTATATTGCGCTTATTGAGCAATAAAAATGCTACAAAACTCATAAATGTAATTCCTGCCATAACGTAAAAGAACACTTCAACAGAAAACAGGGGATCTGGAATTACAGCAGTGGTCCCGTTTCCAAACGTGTTAGCCACACATACTGGGTTCCCACCAACACCCTGAATCAATGCAATAGTACTAGGAACAAATCCACTTAGACCTTCTCCAATAAAAAATGATGGCAAATATTGAGGTTTAAAGCGAGCCATAAACGGAAGGTACAGAACACGACTGGAGCAGTCCACCGCAGCTACAAAAAATACCAAAGCTGCAAACAAAAATGTCATTATACTTCTATACAACTATCCATACTTTTAACTTTTAAAAATAATATTTCAAGCAATATATTGATATTATTACCAAGTAAAGCTACTGAGTGCTCCTGATCCAAGACAAAGTCTGTGACTTTCCATAAATTGGCCAGTAATATCACTGAAGTAAACCCCACCAGCATCACCACATAAATGCTCCTAACCTCAGTGACAACTTGAGGAAAAAATGAATTCAAAACGGTATACAGCAGAGGCCCCAAATTGGCCAGTTGAATAACAACTGATAGGTACGCCGGTAGTGCCCAACCCTCTGGAAGTCGCTGCACTAGTAGAGGCAACTCTACCCACAAACCGTTTACACAAAGCCATGTTCCAATTCCAAACAGCACGCAAAAAATATCAACATGTAGGTAGCGTACCATTTTGATACTTCTCTAACGATGTAATGCCTATTAAACTGTTAATTAATACTGACTGCAACTCCAAGTATGCAAGATACCCATCATGTAACTTTTACATTATTATTCGTACGATTGTTCGGGAAACTGTTCGAGAAATTCACACTATATTAGAATGTAAGTAATGCAAAGTTCTTTACAATAAATCAGTTAGTTTACTCCACTCCACTAAACTGGAGTTTGTTTAGTGCACAACAATGCACAATTAAGTTATCAGCAAAAGCACTTTTACAGCGCATTTATTTAAGCACCTACAATTTGCAAACACGTATTACGTGTATGCAAATCCAAATCCCTATGTTTTGCTTCTGCCATCTGCATCTACTTACCCGCCTCTGCAACCAACACTCTATGACAGCTCAATAATGACGCTCTTGCTCAGAGTCGAAACTCAAAAATCCTATCTTCTTTCTATTAGCCATATTAAAGCAATAGATAGAGAGAGGGAGATGTCAGTCAGCTCGGCTAAAGACAAGAAATAGCAAAGTAAACAAACATTTTTTAAACCTATAAAAAATTAACTTGGTATGAACAATAGACGATAACAATATAGAACTTAATTATTGCTTTGAGGAAAATAGACAAACAAAATGTCATTTTGCATGTAGTGGTTATAATTAATTATAATTACACAGAAGTTTGTTTTATGAATAGGTTTATATTTGTGATTGTGAGTGTCAGTTTGATTTGATGTTTAGACGTACTGTATTATGCTTGTCAAATTAAACAATTATGTGAAGAAATCATCTAGAAAGGTACTTTGCTGTTTGTGGAGGATTTAAAGGATAATAGTTAAATTAATTAGCAAGTTTATTGCTTAAAAATAGTGTCAACAGAAAAAGGGTTAAAAAAGTCGAATCGAAATGAGCAGTATAACTGATACACCTGTGCTTAAAAAGCATAAGAAACACAAGAAAGATAAGGATAAAGCTAGAGGTGATAAATCTGATGGTAAGTCAGCTATTAATATTAATAAGTCAATCAACCTTACCTATATAGGAGGCTCTTTAGAAAGTAATTAAATGGAACCATTATTTCAGGTGGAAGTACGCCGTCATTTTCTGGAACGCCGGGATCAAATAGATTGAAACTAATTTTAAAGGTTGGGGGCTCGTCAACCCCAGAACACAGCGATTCTCCTGGTCCGTCGTCTTCATTGTCAGTTTTGAATGTTGGTTTTGATGAAGATTCTCAGAATTCAAATATGTCGTTATCACAAATGTCCCATTCAAAAAAGAGCAAGAAGAAGGATAAGAAAAACAAAAAAGATAAGAAGCATAAGCATCGACATAAGGTGACCTTTGATTATTTTTATGAACTAGTCAAGAAAATCAATCGATGGAAGTTTAGTGTACAAAAAATGCAGCATTGTTATTTAACAAGAATGTAATTGGTTATCACAGGAAAAAAAGAAGAGGGATAAGGATGAACTTGGTGACACCAGCTTAGGAGGGGGACCTGCTGTACCTATGGATGTTGATACTATGGAGTCTGCATCATCTGCCATGTTGGCAGCAACAAGCAAAGTTCTAGCCCTAAGTGAAATAGGAATGGCTTCACCATCTAGTCAAAGTCAATTTGAGATAGACATTGGAGGTAGCACGATGGGTGAAACTATTGTTGAACAAGAGGTGGAGGCAAAACCTGTACCTACGTTGTACAAACAAAAACCGGGAGAGAAACAACCTTTCCAAAAACTACTTGATCATTTGCTAAGAGTATGTTTGTTTCGTATTTATGTACAAATAATTGCCTATACTCAACACATTTAACTTCTATAAAATTACATTTTCCAGCAACATCATGTTTTGTTTACTAAATGCAGGCATTACAAAAGAAGGACCCACAGCTTTTCTTTGCATGGCCGGTAACGGATAAAATAGCTCCTGGATATTCCCAAATAATCAAAAAGCCAATGGACTTCAGTACTATGAAAACTAAAATTGATGAAGGAAGTTATAATACCTTGCCGGAATTTGGTGTACGTTGTGGCACTTGTTTTCTAGCTCTTGTGATGATTCGATTAATATTGTGTATTTGCGTATTTCTAATACATCAATCTTTATAAAATTGTAGGAAGATTTTAAGTTGATGTGTAACAATGCGATGCTGTACAATGCAACTGAGACAATTTATTACAAGGTATAGTACTGTGAATTGTATATCCAAGAGTAATTAATTTTGAGTTTAAGCTACCTGATTTTTACTAACTTTTGTCTTTTTCATAGGCCGCCAAGAAAATATTACAAAGTGGAATGAAAATTTTAGATCCAGAAAGAATTAGGTCCTTACTTCCTCTTATACCTTCTATTCGAGTACTATCGGAAGATGCACTAGGATTTTGTCTCATTCCTGATCAAATTTGCCAAGATAATCTTGATAATAGTCAGTCAGAAGAAGATAATCAAGAAAATATTTGTTTGGATCCAACAAAGAGCGTTCACTACGTTCCTCCGCACCCTAACGATCCACCGTAAGTGGGACAAGAAATTATCCCTATCACAATGTACTTTTAGTTAATATAATGAGGTGAATTCATGACAATGCATATTTCGATTTGGACAGTGACCTGTGTGGTGCTTTTTCCGATGATCTCACTACTGAAGAAATACTTCATCAAGCTAGAATAGCTGCCAGAGAAGCAGCTCATAGACTTGCAACAAAAAAACCGAATTCCAAGGTACACACTAACTTTTTAAAAATTGTTTTCCGTACTGAAATTGAATTTACTGAACTGATTGTTAATTCTTGTTATCTTTAGATGGGGTTCTTGAGACAAAGAACAGATGGAAGCACGTCACTTGCTATACTAACGCCGTGCACTGGCGTCTTACCAGGAACACAGGAGCAACCAGTAACAATGAATGTACTTGCTGGAAAGCTTGCCCAAGGGACGACGCAGCTACAGGGATATAAAGATGAAAAGAAGAACATACAACGTACCGGTATTCATTTGTTATAGCTAATTACTGTTACAAAACCATGTACTTCATTTCTGTTAATATACGGGTGGTAAACCGTATTATTTCAGTTAAACCGTTGTACTATGGAGCGTACAGTTCGTTTGCTCCTTGTCTAGATTCCACTTTTTCTAACTTGACACCTGCAGAATCAGAAATGGTGCGGTCAGCATATGGAGAGGAGACGGCAATACAGTACGCAGAAAGGTCAGTGCTTTTAAATCTTTCAATACGTTTACTTTCTTCATGTCACGTGATAAAAATTTTATCGGTTAATTATTCGTTTGACGTATTCTTTGTTTCATACTTCATAGTATGATCGAGTTTGCCAAAGGATGTGACTATGCAATGTATATGGTTGATGAACTTTTGGACACTGTTACAAAAGGTGAACACAAGAGAACAGTGAATGTAATTGAGGAACGAAAACGAGTCGAGGAAGAGGAAGCACGAGTTAAGAAGGATCAAGAAGAATTCACAAAACAATTGGAAATGGAATGGGAAACTGCTACTAAGAAAACATCTGAAAATTCAGTACCTGATGTCAATTTTGATTCTTTACAAAGTCTAAGCGAGCTGGGAATCGATACTTCTTTTGTGGAGGAATTTAAGAGCCAGGGAAATCCAGCGTAAATAACATTGAATACCTAGTTTGGAACATATTAAGCTATGGTATTATTCTTGTCGGTGTAATAAGTTTGTTGGAATGTCAATCTAGGGCGACAATTAAGCTGGAAGAAACTGCGCAGCTTATTGGGGATTTGCAGAAAGTTCAGAATGAAAGACTGTGCATACCAACGCATCCGAATCCTCCTCACGTTCCTCTACCATCAGACGAGGAACGTCGCTTAGCTGATCGTATCACTGAAAATTTAACGGAGCTTGCAAAAGGCGTTACTCCTGGGAGTATCGTTTCAGAAGACGCAATACGAAAAGCCATGGGCGTTGACTTGGATGCAGCTACGTTCAGATACGGTATTCCAGAACCTCAACCACCTCCTGCACTCCCTCCACCGCAGCCGCAGCCGCAACATCAACCTCAGCAGCAGTTTGAACTGGCTATGGTCCCAGCACATACTGAAATGATGGAAGTAACAGAGTCTGTCGACCTAAAGCCTGAAGGTACGTACTATAATTTTTTTTAAATGTCAACATTGAATCTTAGTAATTCAAACAAAATGTTTAAAGAATTCTTTGTATTATTGATCCAGTATTGCAATTTGCTCCCGTAGCAATGGAGGTCATGGGTGAAAGTTCAAGCGGCAACATCATAACCTCAGAAGTAGCTCTGGAGGTGCCTATAAGCATGTCCGAGGCTACCATCACTATATCGGAAACAGCACCAACGCCGTCTGGTGGTGAACCAACCATTAGTTCCACGACAGGTACCCCACCCGAGGTCATATTGAACGACCAAGACCTTCCGCAGTTGTAATTTACTCATATTAAAATAGTTTTCTGTCAGTGGTTCGTTGCTTAATTGGAACTTGTCCAATGTTGGTAAATACCTATACCGATTGATCTGAAAGTAGTTTTGCTTTATGTATGTTATGAATATCGTGAATATCTGTTAATTCTATAGTACTTTACTTGATTCAATAGTAGGTAGCCCGTGAAGTTGCATGACTTCAATGTATGTATACCCAGTAATGTAGCTTAATGATTATAATGAACGACTTTGTCGAATAAAAAATAATATACCAAAACATAAGATTTTTTGAAGGAGTAAATCATAGATTTGTTTTTATTATTTATAGAGACACAAATTGTTGGATATGTGTATATATTTTAATGATAAATTATAACGGTATATAAATACAAACATGTTTATAATAAATTCCAATAAATGGTTGTTGGTTTTACAAGAATATTGTTTAAAGTTTTACATTGACTTACATAAATGTAGGATTAGTAGTAGTGTTAAGTATAAGTACACAAATAATTACATAATATTTTGTATAGTACTTTTTAGGATAGAATATCTTCGGTATTCATTGGTGGCTGGAATTCATTTTGAGGATTAATGGATTATGTCGTTCTTATTTTTATTATTATTATTAGAACTGTCATAATGAACTTGGTTACCCACGATTGTATTCACAATAACTATGTAATTTACTTTGCTATATAATATGTGCCAACTTCCCTTGGATAGGCTAACAGTACGGGTAAGTTGGCTAGAAGATTACATTGAACATGGTCTACCGTCTACATTGTGCTGATATCATATCTGTATGTACAAGAATATTGACTTTTATGCCTAAATGACATCTTCATAACTATTATTATTATTAGGGATTCAAGTCAAGTCAGGCAACATTAAAACAATAGCTGAACTGGAGAAGAGCAGTAGTTTTTGACATAAGAATGTGTTGGGAATATCAACATAGATAAGCGGTTGTTTTCTCATAGTAATCTTTTCCAATTATCTCGGGGGAAAAACTGAGGAGGATAGCACAACAAGACGGCACGAGAAACAACAAGATGTCAAACGTGCTACGCTGTGGTTGGTTGTAAGAAAGAAGGCCGATGACAATTTTATTTATTGACTTTTATGCCTAAATGACATCTTCATAACTATTATTATTATTAGGGATTCAAGTCAAGTCAGGCAACATTAAAACAATAGCTGAACTGGAGAAGAGAAGTAGTTTTTGACATAAGAATGTGTTGGGAATATCAACATAGATAGGCGGTTGTTTTCTCATAGTAATCTTTTCCAATTATCTAGGGCAAAACTGAGGAGGATCGCACAGCAAGACGGCACGAGAAACAACAAGATGTCAAACGTGCTACGCTGTGGTTGGTTGTAAGAAAGAAGGCCGATGACAATTTTATTTTTAATGAGTACTTACACAAGTAGATTGCTTATCTCTAATCTTACATTCTGAAGTAACACTAGTAAGGTTTTTGTGGAACATATATATAATATTCGGTAATTTCGAATATTTATAGTAATACCCTAACCAGTAATTACTACTTTAGGTTATCTTCTAGAATATTTGATTATAGGCTCATTTTGGTAGCTACTTACACTCCATCATCAGCAAAGACTTGGCTCTGACTTTCATACGGGTCACGCGCGGCAGGTAAGAAAAAACATTACTATCTACATGTATAATTTAAAGGAGAATACCAGAAGAGGGTTGTTTTTAGGTATACTGTACATTAGTAAACTTGTTTACATTCGTTCCTATGTGGGTTGAGTATAATTTACAGACAGACTACTACTAAACCACAACCACACACGCATTTCCCTAATAGGGTGCTAGATAGCCATTTTTAAAACGTTTCTGGAATTTATATACTAAAGGTTAAAGGTACGCATACAAGCACCATTATTCACAAACACTCACAATTCCATATTTTTTGAAAAATTTATGTAGTTTAATTATTTTGATATTCACTTTTCATTTCATTATCTTTAATTTGTTACACTATAAATTACCTAAAATCTATATGATCTAGATTTTGTGTCTTTCACTAAAATGACATAAATATTCATATAGTGCAATAATGAGCTCACATTGATTAACTTATTAATTGGATACCTAATCATCATACAGGAAAGTAATAAGGACAATGACGGTACCATATACAAAGCAGCAAACAATATGATACCTACTTATCCATCGACACTCAAAAAAGATTCTCTGGATTTTCTAGTTCTTAACTATAATGCTGCTTGATTTAATGGAAATATTTTAAAATGTCTTGTTTATGGTGATATTTTTTAGAAATCTTTAGTTATGCATTGAAACCTAATAGGTAGAAAATTGAGTAACATATTAAGTTTGAAACAAATTATATTCACCCGTCTTTGCTTCTTCGACTTCTCGAAGCTCACAAATGGTTCAACATTTTTTTTACTTTCTGAAAGTTGATTGAAGACTTATCATTTTGTAAATTTGATTGGTACGTTAAATAATCTAAAATAACAAACTATTGTATGTAAATATGTATATATATATGTGTGAACTTAATTACATTTCATTGTAAAAAATTTATAGGAGAAAACTTCAGTGGTGAAAGACAGCGTGTAAAACGACATTTATTGGTATGAATGAAGTAATGTAAGTAATGTAACGTTAACGTCATTGTTGGTTGGTATTTGTATCCATTTGTGAATGTAGCTGTACACTTATCTATTTCCAGTTACTCATATTATATCGTGGGTAGTACACAAAGTGTACTATTTGAAGATGTATTTTTTATAGTTTTTTTAGAGCACTGAATAATGGTACGAAATGAGTATTGGCATGTACATAAATCATAATCAGAGAAAACTACAACAGGTAAAAGCATTATTCTACACAACATACATCAACATCATTCATATCAAATTACAATAGACAAACTAAACATTTCTCTAGAGGACAGTTGAAAGTCTGCACACAAGCCGTCTATACCTACCTACCTGTCGTGAAGCAAAGCCGTTCCCATCGACAGACTTTTGGAATGGGGTAAAATGAGAATGGAATAAAACCTTTTACCATTCTGACCATTACTTCTATCACGAGGACAGAGGATATGCATTTGCAAAAAATACCACTTGTTCAATTATGTACACTTTCCCATTCAACTTTCTCCAGAACATTATTATTATATGCTCAGCACCATCGTGCATTGCAATTGGGATTATTAGGACGTGCATGCATATATTCATAAGGCACCAAAGAAAAACTTGGTATGAACATATAACCGATAATAAAACGAGTTATATAACTGTTGATTCATATATTCGAACAACTGAGAGAATTAATGACAATTCTTCACTTGGGCACGTCTTATTCGACTAATTATTTCACTCCAACCCCATTTGTCGGTGCTATTCTTCTCAAAACAGTTTTAACAATTTTAAGTACGTAATAAGCAACCTATGCTACTGTACTCGTTTCATTCGTGTGCTACCCACACCACCGCATCACAACATCGCAAGAGTTTTAAAATGTCATACAAAGCGTGGATACTTTTATAAGTAAGTAGAATATGAAGTATGGAAGAGGAGAACTTCGTAAGTTCAACTTACAGCATAAAATAAGTTTACTGTCATGTGATCATACTACCATCATCCTTTTGTAAGTAACGGTCAATGTTGTCAAATGTACAAGTATTACTGTAATAATAGCTGCAATCTACAAGCATACGTGTCATGATGATCATGATGAGCACTTTTAACTCTGCTGATTTAATCCGTCAAGAGATTTCATAGTAAAAACAGAAGAAATCAACGCCCACACATACATGGCGACAAAATGATACGTGTATGTATGCCTCACACATGTACTCTATAAAACAGTCGAGCCGGAGCCACATTATAATTATGTAACATTAGCAGTAGTGGTTGAAGCGTCGAAGTGTGAGGTGAAATCTAAAATGTGTACAATTTTAGAATGTCATGTTTGTACTAGTAAAGTACAACAGAGTAAAGCCTTTTCCCTAAGGGGAAGGAACTAAAATGACAGCATTTGGCAAAGATTATATCACTTTCCCTTTCTCTTTATTAATGTTTCTTTTATGAGTGCACATTATCGTTACTATTCTCGTAGGAGTTCTACTAGAGGATCAACTGAAAATAAATTAGCTAGTAACATTAAACGACTTCTAAATGCAAAAATTCAAAGTAAAGTAATAATACTGCTGACAAAAGACTGACAGACAAATAAAACAAAGTGCATGTCAGAGAGATTTTTTGTAAGTAGGTATGATAACCTTATAGAATAATCGTTATTGAAATGACCTAGGACCTCATAATATTCTTAAAAAGGTTGATGATCACTTGTAGAATATAAAATGAAACAAAAATGAGAAAATCTTGTAGTTTTCAAAGATTTGACATTTGA
The DNA here is from genome assembly GCA_027743785.1 of Sinhomidia bicolor. Classification (NCBI taxonomy): domain Eukaryota; kingdom Metazoa; phylum Arthropoda; class Collembola; order Entomobryomorpha; family Entomobryidae; genus Sinhomidia; species Sinhomidia bicolor. The sequence continues at coordinate 14,480 of JAHZMT010003493.1, forward strand.
AGCCAGACACATCTCAATCCATTCCCTTTTCCCTAGCTCTTGTCTACCTGACTTGAACGCGGTAGCATTATATAAACTTGTATACTCTCGGAAAAAAATATAGAAATTTTCCATAATATTCTATCCAGAGAGTCTAATAACTATTCCGGTTCGTTGATTTCCTCAAGTAGTTCTTTTTATAACGGGGCAATGCGTATACTCAGGAGAATATGAGATAAATATGTAGACAAAATATACTTAATAATATACGTTAGTCCAACAAGCAGAAAGGCTCTTTTGCTCTAAAGTACTTGATCATCATACATGCACGAAATACCTTTCGTCATTTTAGGTATTTTCTTTACTTTTCCTTTATGATGTTCGACATACTGTACGTTTTAACATTGAGTTTTAAAAAAAGAAACAAGAAAATTTTAACAATCAAGAGCAGCGCACGTTTGAAAAGAGTACGTATTGGTATAATATACGCCAATCTGATCATTTTTTTTTAGCTCTTCTCTAGCCTTTTTCAGGCAGGTTTACTGGTCGTCGTAGAGGGAAAGTCTGCTTTTAGTTGTGGCCTAATCTACTAGTAGTGAAATGTTTTTCAGTTGATGAATCCAATTAAGCGCTTGTGTCATTGTTGATTTCATAAAATTAGTTGAGTTCATTAAACCTCTCATCTTGTTCTGAGAAAAACGGAAATATAGATAGATATATTTCTATATATACATTATTTTACCTTTCTCCTTGGTTGACTTTTATTTTCTGATACTTGTCCAATCTTTTCTCTTAAAATTAAGGATATACTTATACGTCTTGAATTCTAGTTTGTTTCGTCTACTAATTTTTTTAAAAAAAGCTTGGTATTTTTGTGGAAAATCTGTCCTTGTAAAGTGTAAGGGTAAAGGTAAAACTGTACCAAAACAGTTCTGTTCCCCAAAAATATTTTGGACAGCAACAGTTCATGCACAAATCTCTTCACTCGCGTTCTGATGTTTGATTCTAAATACCACACACATAAATTCATCTTCCTTCAATCCGCTTTTACAAAACCAGCTTAAACCGAAAATCCTTTCACAATCTATAAACATTCACACAGACAATGGTGGGAAACGGGAGCGTATATAGGTTTAGGAAAAGCTCAGCAAAATTCTGCTGAAACTTTCACATCCTTTGAATCTGTCACATAATATTAAAGGAAGTACATACAACGATTAGGCATTGGGCTTAAATTCTGACCAGAATTCAAAGGACGGTAACTAAAAATAGAAAAATAAAATCTGTCGTTTTGGACTTTCTCCAATAATATCCAAGCAAACTAAGCAAAAGCAAATAGCGAAAAATATTACTGCATTCATTCACAGATTTTTCATTCAACTACATTTTCGTATCGTATTAGATTCACATAAAAAGGTTTTTAAAAAACAAAGTGAAAGTAAAAATACATCATGATTGTTGTTCACATTCACTTTGCACATTCAAACAAGAAATTACAAACTTACTAAACTACACACACACAATGAAAAGCAAGCTTCTTTTACAGCTTAGTGTACAATTGTACAAAATTTACATTCATTTTACTTGATATCTTTCTATCTTGATATTATTTATAATAATAGTAATAATAACATTACCTCTTCATATTGCTTTCTCCCATTAAGTATTGTACACGCGGGAGCTACCAACTTAGGATTCTTTTTAGCATTGTAAGTTATAGTTGTATGTATGAAACTTACATTATTATAAACAGATTGCATATTATATAAAAATCAAAGATGTACATACATTCACATTCCTAAAATAAAAAATGCTACCTACTTAATGTAGATCCCACACGATATAGCACATACTTATATAAGTTTATATTTTCATTCTGCTTTTTCCATTTCAATAAGAGTCTTTTTTTGTACAAAAAAGCAATTCTGGTAAATTAAAAAGCAAAACTAAAATTCTGGGATGCGTTGAGTATTTCCGGATGTTACACAATAATATACATAAAAACACAATATATACACAATTACATACATAGAATTACTAAACTTTGCAACAATTATTATAGAAAAGTACTTGAAGTACAATAAAATCTTTGTATAATCTGCTGACTATAATAATAATAATAAAAATAATACAACTGCTCTCTCTGTTAATATACTTATGCTTTTCATTCAAGAAAATCTTCACAGAGAGATTAGATGTGAATGCAGCATTCATTCCATTCGCAAAAACAAACTGAATACTCATTCCATAGAATAATAATAATATTTAGTTCTAATATGTAAATATAAATAGCATATATGTATGTGTGTTATGTACTTACAATGTACTATATAATCCTCATGTTGAACATTCACAAACGAGATAAAAAGTAGTAGTTAGTAAGAAGGAAGAAGAGACGACTTAAATTTACAAAATTCACGATAACCACAATCTGTTATTGGCTATTCAAAGAACAAGAAGTGAAAGAAAGAAGAAGCTCTGAGAAATTGGACTAGAAACAGTTGTTACATATTTAAACATATTTAGTACGGGTTAGTTGAATTGATAGGTATATAGATTATATATAGTTTACACATTCACATTTAACACTTATATATAGACTGTATATGTATACATTCACCACATACAATTTTACAACCACGTAAACACCTACACACAAGTTATTCCTCTAACGTATAATAGTTATCTGACAATGCTAAAAATAGGAATAATAGTAATTTGGAAAATGAGAAAAGAGATTATTATTATTTTTGAAATGTTGAAGAAAATAGAAACTGGTGTAAACTACCATGAAACTACAAAACGGACAGAGTTAGTGGTATTTGTAGCGTAAATTTTTTTGTGAAGAAAAAAGAGAACAAGAAAGAATTTTAAAAGAAAAAATGTATTATAGAAAAAGGAAAGAGATATAAAGTATACATACCAACATTACTACTATACAAACTACAGAAGAAAAAGGAGAATAAAAATGTTGACAAGAATTTTTTAATACTTAAACGAGAAAAATGATAAGATTTTTGCACGCATGCTTTCAACTAAAATACTTATTAGTTATATTAAAAGTCGTGTGGTGATGAAGACGACGAGAGCTTACATCAAAATGACAATAAAATATATCACACGTACTTAGAAAATACTTACACGATAGATAATAATAATAATAATTTATAATTCATTTTTAGCGGACACGGAATAAATACATCTAGTACGAATAGAAGAAGACAAGAAGAAATGCATTTTGATAATAACTATATAGAAGATAGAGAGAAAGAGAGAGATAGATAGAGAGTGTGTGTGATAAACAGTACTTTTTTAAAAAGAACAACAGCAACTT
>JAHZMT010003494.1:0-13766 GCA_027743785.1 Sinhomidia bicolor
GGCGGTTTCAATTTCAACTTCAATTGCTTTGTTGGAAACAAAATCCCAATCGACCACAGTTTCATATTGTGCTTGGGCCGTTCCCGTTTTTTCTCCGCTTTGAGACTTTGAGCCTTATCAGTAGGAAAAGTTGCGTGCCTTTCTGAAGTCACTGAATACATCTGGTAGTCATGCCCAAATATGCCATAAGGATTAAAGTTGGGGCAAGCTCAAGTAAAAATATCAAAAAAATTCCCTCGTTATGCATATTCATGTAACTCGCAAACACCAAAATGTCTGCCCTAGTTTTACTCTTACATACTTTAAACGCAAAATTATCATTTTAGTTTGTTCTACAATTTTTCAAAGGTCAAAGAAAGTAAATATGCATGTTGTTCAGGTATGTTTCCAGTACTCATGATTCTTACAGTAGATATCAAACCTATTGATGAAAATGTCAATGAGACCAAAGAGGTTCAGCATTGACATTAATGATGCCAGCAGAAGTTGGCCGCTAATTTTTGGAAGTTAGTTAAGTATTTCATTTACTGACTTTCAAACAATAATACGTGTACCATTGCTTTGTATTGTCGCACATCTCTGGCTAATCTTTGGCAAACCAGTCGAAATTTTTTCGGGAGAATGTTTGATCCACGTATTTATCCGTTAAATGTGTGGCAAAGTACATATTTCCCAACAAAGAGCCGTATATTTTGGTCGATTGGGATGAGAAAAGAAAAATATGCACTTACATAATGTATTTTCTTGCTTACACCGTATATATATACATATATATATATATGGACATATAAACCGTTAACCATTGTTACAGAATACTAGCATTACGTAGGGTTTACTGCTATTCCTTACCAGATTTTCAGTGCTTACCATTTGAACATGTTTCAAAATAGCTACTTCAAATTCTTAACAAATTAGCTTAGAGCTTATTTTCCAACTACGGACAAGTGCGCTGATTTTTGCTGTGAACAACAAGAGTTGCTTTGTGCGAGCCCTGAATCCTCGTACATTTCTGTTTGTCAACTGAGTTATAGGTCTTACCATGCATCTATTTCTTCTAGAACACACCAACACACCAAACACACCATTATCATTTTAAAACTTGCTAAACCAATGTCTTGTAATTCAAAGTCTGAGCACTTTTATCCGACCATATTTTATAGTCAACTATGAATAAACGGCTGAAAAGGACATTTAACTAATGCAGCTTAGTCTGGACACGGAAGTCAGTTCTTGCAAAATTCATCTTGACTAATGCTAATTACTCCAATTCCAACATGTAAACGAGCTTTATCGTGTAGTCATATCGTGCATCTCTGGTATGGTATAATAACTAATGTTATGTTTATAGTTATTGGCAATGATGGTCAGTTGGTATAGTGGTCTAAAGCACTTATTCGGAATAGAAGAGACGTGGGTCTAATTGAATCCCGCCCTAGAATCCTTCATGTATTTTCTAATTTTCTATCTGCGATTATGCAGATTACCATAAGAATCTGATTTTCTGTATAGATATCACCATTGTCATAAGTCTGGCAAGAACTTGTTAAAAACTCTTCGTATGTCACTTTTTAGTTTTTCTTGTCTGAAAATTGAAACATCCAAGAGACGTCAGCAGTGGGTACCTCTTAAGAGATAATGCAATGTTTGAGAACATTTTTTGCAAACCGTTTTATTTATTTATCTGTAAACCAATTTATTTGGTAACATTTGGGCGACTTGCTGAGTGGTTTCACCTGGGCGAAAAATTATAACCAAAGGGTGAAAAGAACTAAGCTTGTCAGTACGAAATGACGATCATGTAACTAGATTTTTAGAAAAGTTAATGCTTAATACGAGGGCTCATTACTTCAAAATTTCATATATTTGACTATGTGTGTCTTCAACATGGATCAACATATCTACTTCAATTTTTTAGTATAATAATCGCTAACGATAACTGTTCTTTTCCACTGTCTCTCAAAATCAAGTTTGTCCTGTGAAGAATAAGCGGCTATTGTGAGTAAGCTATTTAGCTACACTGACTTCAACTTTGTTAAACTGGACGCTGTCAGCCAGAAATCCTAGTCGCTACGGCGTTGATATTTTTGTCTCTGCTTCATCACTATGAGTGTAGGTGTCCTCCAAAAATTCAATTTGCTCCACAAAATGTTATTTATACATAGAAAAATACTCGATATTTTATAAATTCAGTTAAAATTTTTTTTAAATTATTCTTTAAAAAATCAAATTTAAAACAGAAAAGAAAATTTTAAATGCGCATGGAATATTTTCCGCACTTAACAGACATAAATGCCAATTCTACCGGCCATCTTATAAATTGAAAATCGTCTGTCGTTGACAACAACGGCCTCAAATGTTTAGTAAACTTGCATTATTTTCCTTATTCAGATGTAGTCGATGTAGATGTAGTATTTTAGGGCAGTAACACCAAACTTTCAAATTGTTTACGCCAATTACATATCGCAGTATGTTATAGGTTTAATTTGGAACCACTTTTTCGATTTTATACTTAAAAGACTATCAGAAAAACCATTGTACTAATAAAACTTTGCCTACGAATGAGCAAATTTAAGTACAAAAGTCCATTATTACTTGTTCCAGAGACTAAGACTGAAAGAGTTGACTTACGATTTAAAAACGTAGAGAAAGAGAATGAAACGGTGATTCGACTAACATGTATGCTAGTCGCTCCATGATGATCATTACTTGTGCAGATACAGCCAGCAGAAAATACGACAATTTGAAGTGATCATACTACGTATATTTTTGATTAAAAACTCAGGGTGATTTTTGAAAAATTGACGTATTTCAGGGTACCTGAAAAGATTCACTTCTGAAGTACGCACGGACAAGGAAAATATTTTTATTTAGAAAAGCTATTAATCTTTTCCCAGCTAATTTTACACTAAAGTGGTTTTCCTATCACCCCAAGCAAACATCAGCATGCCTTATTACCTTCATACTTCAAAATTAGTTCAGAGAAATGAGAAATTAAATAAGTTAGGAGAAGCTAAATCATTTCCGAATCAAATTAATCCTTCCCAAATACGATTTTTTCAAAATGAACGTTTTGCTGTTGCTTATGAAAGAGTGAGTGGTTCACGCTCACTGCAGAATACAAGTTCCCAACAGAGGTACAAAAACTAGTTTAGTTTTTTAATGAAAATGCGAATTAAAGGTACCGTCCTGTGAAAAATGTGATTTTGATGGAGTCAACTGGAGGCATAATATGATAATAATAATAATAATAATAAGGATATCAGTATAAAAAGGATGTTGCTGAGAGCGAAACAACAACGCGGTTGGTGGCGTTGAGCTTGGGAACAGTTGTGATGATGTGAGTTGCCGTTTTCCTATCCACTCAAGTAGAATGATGTGTAGACTACTACAAGTGGAGCGAATAATGATGATGATACATCCATGTCGCCTAATGTCAAGCTACCATGATGAAAATATGATTATCAGCACTTTTTGCAAGAAACGAAGGACTTGGCATCTTGTTATTCTGCTGGTTACACAAATGTTGCCAATTGAGCACACACACTTTTACTACACAACAGCAACAACAACAACGCTACTACTTGGACAAAAATTACGTGAACTGGCACGAAAAAAAGAGCAAGCCGCTGCCGTTGCGTTGCCGTTGTTGCTGCTGCTCTTTTTGCTGGGCTGATCTGCCGATCACATTCTGAAGATGATGCTCATGACTTTGCATGCGATTCTCCTTTATTTTTCTCACCATCCAAAAGAATCCAAAACAAATAATATATTTTGTAGATATCCTCTTCTTATCTCTCTACACAATCTAGAAACTTGGGAGACACAAGACACGAAATAAAAAAGTGCTTTTCTTGCTCTCTCTCTCTCTCTCTATCTCTCCATATTATTACGAAGGTTTTTAATGCATACTTACTCGCATATCATCCATCCATGATGTTGCTGATGATGATCATCATCATCTTCATGATAATTTTTATGATCATTATAATAAGAATAATATGCAACTTACTGCTCTGGCTAGTCATTCAGCTTTGCTTATCATTTCATTGCATTGCCCCAACACTGCACTACTAGTGCACCGTCTGTCTGCACTGGCAGGGTTGCTGGCTTGGCAGCAGCAGCAGCACCATCACATTTTTGCAACAAACAACACCAGCGAAAAATATAGTACAAAGGCAATCTAATCTAGAAAAAAATACTTGAATGCTTGCAAAAGTACACAATATTATGTATGAATATAATATATATATTTGTATATATGTATACCTACACCATGCATGCCATGCATGTAGCGATGCAAGTGTGCAAAGCAAAAAAAATGTGTCTGCAATATAACAAGTAAGTAGACACATTATTATTATTATTACTATTACTCATATACCCATCATCGACATAGACATACAGACTCACACAACACAGATGCTAGAGCAGAGCAACGTGTGTGTTGTGTAGTTAATAAAGTATAGATGTAGCCGCAGCATATCAGCAGCAGCGACTTAAAAGAGCAAAGAAAGATATACAATGAAACAATCAAAAAGGTAGTGATGTAGTAGTGTTGTTGTGGTGAGTCGTTAATAGGAGAACAAGTCGAAGAAGCAGAAGAAATTTGGTTAAATCACTTTGGATTAATAAGCCGTTCCTTCAGTTTTCCCAGCAAGCCCGTCAAGTGCGGTGAGCGAACAGGTAGTAAAGACGCTTTGTTGTTTGTTTGTGTGGCAGCAGCAGCAGCAGCGGTAGCGGCAGACTAGACGCAGAGAAGCGAATAATTCTATTATTATTTTTTTTCTTCTTCTTCTCCTTTTCTGCATGTTGCTGCCTTGCATTGCATTATTTTTAGCAAGGAGCAATTTATATGTTTTTTTTTGCAAATGGAAACGACAAAAAAAGTGTTTTTTTTTGTATATCAGCACAGCGAGTTCTCTGCCTGGTAGTATAATTGGTATTGGAGCTAATCATTATTTTATCTCGTTGTCGCCATATAATCATCATCATCATCGTCATCACCCCCGTTGCTTTGAAAGTTTTCCTCCGAAATCTGGTGAAATTCCAGAGAGGAAGTGAGCAGGAAAGAAAATTAAGGAAGGCAGTAGTAGTAGTCGTCGTCGTCGTATACTTACGTGTTGTTCCATAATAGAATGGTTAGTACACCTTAAAGTTTGTTACAACTATTATTATTATTGTCGGTTCAAGTGGTGGTGGAGGTGGTTTCGTTCAGTTTGCTGTGGTGGTGGTGGGTAAGAAGGAGAAGAAGAGGAGGAGGAGGAGGAGGAAGAAGCACTGGAAATAATAAATGACTTGTGATGATGATGACGACGATGATGATTCTGTAAATGGGAGCAAACACAAAAAAAAGTGAGGCAAGTTGGTTGACTTTTACTTTTCTGCCAAGAAAGTTTTCAATTGGAGCACCAGCAGCAGCAGCACAGCAAGCACCGCCAAGCTTCTACTTCTACTTGTTCGTCTTGACTTGTGTGAGTACGGCTTGAAAAGGGAAGAGAATAAAAAAAAGCAGAAGGAAAGAAAAAAAAATACGGAATTGGAAAATTGATCCGCCCCATCAACTTCTTGAGTACACAGTTATGTAGTAGCTTCACTCCAATTTCTGCAATTATACAATTTGTTAGAATAGCAATCTAATACTATTATTATGTCCTGCTGCTACTTGTATTATTCCGTGTAAAAAAATAACTATCTACCTATATATGAAAAAAATGTTTGTTAAATAGCTCTCCAGAGTTGGTTTTCCTTTACTTGTATCCTTACCGTTACATCAACATCATTAGCGGACAAAAACATATGGGAAAAATAACAATTCTCTGCTTGAATATTATGAGTTTTTTTCCATGAATGAATTGGTTGACGATGACGACGATGATGGTGGTATGGTGGTGGTGGTGGTGGCAGTGGCGATTTTTACTTTTTCCTTCCACTACTCCTCTTTCATTCCATTGAACTGACTGACTGACTGACTGACTGACTCTGAGTTGAGCTGCTGCTACTTGCTACTACTTCTACTACTAAAAGCCCGTCAAACTACCACTCTTTTCTCATAAGAAAAAAGCAACTTCAATCAAACTTTTTTTTGTGGTGAAGACTGATGGTGGTGGCTTGTTGGCTTTGTTTTGACATAACTCGTTATATAGCTATTATTTCGGCTGCTGCTTGTAGTAGTAAGTTGGAAAAAGTACTTCATCATCGTCATAAGGTAGAGAGGGTACTGGTCTGGTGGTGGTGGTGGTGCTTTAGCCGAGAAAATATTTTTTTTTTCATTGCTGACTCTCTCTCTCTTTCTCTCTCTCTCTCGCAAAGGATTGATGATGGATTTACCAATTTTTGTAGAAGAAGAAGAAGAAGAGAGAGAGGAAGAGAACTTATTATTAAAAACATTTTTTTTTCTTCTTCTTTTTCCTTTTCCTTCGTTTGTCTTGTGAAAAATATTACTATTCATGAAATTGCTGGCTGGCTTGCATGCATGCATGCTATAACTACTACAGCCACCACTACTGTGCTAGCACTACTACTTACTGCCATACTAATTAAATTTGATTGATTAGCTGCTCCTGCTACAAATAAGTTATGTAATGTCGTGGTGCTGTTTTCTATTTGCAATATCATCAGAAAATACACACGTGTACACTTTCAGATAGCTACATACACATAACTATATATAAACTATATAAAATGTATATCCTGTCTTCCCTTCTGGAGTTTTGGTTGAAAACTATAAACAGTGAAAGTACAAGTACAGCAGCAACAGCAACAGCAGAAGAAGAAGACTGAACAAGTAATATCGGTGGTTGGCTTTATGTGGTTTTCCTTTCCTTGGAACGTTCTCTTCTGCAAAGTTATTTCCGTCACTGTGCTTCCCCATCTAATTAATTTTTTTTTCCTTCTTGATTTTTCTTCTCTCCATTCCACTCTACTTTGCATCGTCGTCATCTATCTATATACATATATATATATATATACATATTTTTTCTGTTGTTTTTTTGCATGTCGTTCTACTCTTTTCTTGTTCTTTTTTTTGCAAATTAAAAAAAATACAAGGCAATCGCTCGCTACTGTATATAGTGTTGCTGCTGCTGTAATACGCAATTAGTAATTATCAAGAGAAAAGCAAATTTTTTTTTCTTCTATCAAGCCAGTTGTGATAAATGTTGTTCAATAATAAATATGTGTGTTTTTTTCCTCTTCTTCTTCTTGTATGCACAATAGGAAAGGAGCCCATAAGCTACTATACTGGAGAGCGCCAACCATGATGATGATAATAATAATAAGAGAGAGGGAGACAATTGGAGAAATCCAGTAAAGTAGAGAGCGAGAGAGAGAGAGAAAGAGAGAAAGGGAAAGAGGAAAAATGAACAAAAAAATACGGTCACAAAAAAACGGAGAGAAAGTAGATGGAAGGAAATAAAAGATAGAGAATACTAATCAATATCGCCATCAACTGCAATAGTAATTTTATGCATGTATTCTCTTCTACTTCGTCTTTTTTACTATTTTTTTCTCCGTATGTGAAAAAGTGCACTTTTGTGAGTTGTCTGCTTGTTCTTCGCTCTTCTCATCTAACTGATAAATAAATGTAACTTTTTTTTGGGGGGGAGGGGAGCTTCTCTATATAACGTGAGCATATCGAGAGGAGATCCAGTTGTTTTTTCATAGTCCACACGACAAAACTAATAATAATAATAATAATGAATGTAAAATAGTGAGCAGAGTGTTGAAGAGAGTTTGTTCTTTTGAGAGGCTGGCAAGATTTTTTTTTTTTTGACCTCAACAGCGAAACCATACACATGCCACTTTTGCCACATCATGATGAGTATTTTCAACCTCATCATCATGGGAACGAAAACTGATAATTGCACTCGCGTCACTCACACTCAACTTGCCTATGAATAAGGACAAGTGTAGTCAGTGTTTGGTCTTATTTTATTTTTTTCATTTTATTATATTTTTTTTTCATTTTCATCTGAACTTTATGCCAGCTTTATGAACAAGTTGCTGAGTTGAATGTGGCAAAAAGCAACAGGAGTAGGGGTAGCAGTGCTGGTTGTAGAAGTGGAAGAAGTAAAAGCAGAAAACACACAGGAAGTGATCATCATCATGAAAGATTACTTGTCTTGATCGTGCTGATGCTGCTGACGAGGCAACCAAAGAAAATTATGTGGTCTCTGCCTAAGGGCAACAGTAAATGACTATACAAATTTTCCTGTTCCATCAGCATCACCCTCATCATCCTCCTCACATCCTGATTCCAATTTCAATCCAATCCAGCAAACAACATTGGAAGCATCGTTGTCGTTATTGCCTCTCTCCGCGGCGGCAGTCGTCAAGCTATTTTTTTCTCTGGTACGCTTGCTAAAATAGGGAACAAGATTGGCGGTTGTGAAAGCAACTGATTGTGAGTATTAAGGAGCATGGCTTGTGCTTGGGAAGCGGGCAGGAAGGCGATGATGACGGCAAGGGATCCACTGGAATTGAAGGATAGTTACTCAGTAGACGTCGCACGGGAAGGAAAAGCAGGTGCAGCCGCGGCAGCAGGAGCATCGTTTCCTTTATTGCAGAAAAGCGTGATGAGATCCCATGAGCCGCAGCAGCAACAGCGGAATATTTCTTTCTTTGCTATAAAAACAACAGGAGCAGAAACAAAGGAAAAAGAAACAACTCTCATGAATGAGTCATCATCGTCCTTCTCACGGTCCTCACAAATAGCACAGTCTACAGCAGCAGCAGCAGCAGCACTCACTGGAGAAAATTTAGCAGGCGGACACAGTTCTGCAGTTAGAAGGTGCCCTGTAAACGGTTGCCAAGCTTTTGCTACCACTGACAGCGTAATTTCTGAGCCCATTATTACCACAGCTACGGCTGGCAGCAGTAGTTTTCCTATTGTGACTTGTGATAAAAGAAAACAATTAAAAGTAATGATGACTAGTGGTAGTATAAACAACCAGTTCAAACAGTATCCTCGTACCCCTTATAATATTATTAATAATAATAATAGCCGTAGTCGTAGTAAGAATGAACATGGCAATAGTTTGTCGTTAGCTTCCTCAGCAGCATCATATCAGCAAGTCGAAACTCAAAGACTTGGCAAATTACACCTTGCCACAACTCTTCTCCTCGTCACTCTGCTCTTCTACAGCAGCATTCCAGTGGCTCACACTGCCACATTCCCGACATCATCATCCTCGTCAAGCTTATCCAGTGCTGGGGATGCACTGCAGCGACAACAGCAGCAGCAGCAGCCGATAAGCGGGGGTGGCAGCCAGCTTCATCCTTCCTCCAAGCACTGCAGTCACTACTTCCCCAAACCACACGAGGTAAGTAACGTCACACGTTTCCACCTTTTTCTAACTTTAGTTCCTTCGAAAACTGTCGTACGGTAATTAATTACTTATTAGCTGATATTCCAAACTTGAGTAATTCCACAGCTAAAATGTGCATTGTTGCTTAACTGGATGACTGCGCTGCGACCATCTTGCGAGACAGTGCTATTAACGATCTTTTTATGTTCATATTTCATCATCATCATCAAACAAAGTCAATGAGCAATTAGCATAGAGATAATGCATATTAGTTGTAATAATCATACTGTCCTCTTCTCGGCTCACAGCACATAATCACGTTGGTCGTGGTGCGGTCATAAATGTACAATGTATGATGTACTTACCATCATCATCATCTTCAACATCATCGCCATATTATGCTAACTAGCAATAATGACGATCAGATATTGCAGTAATGCGTGTCAACTTCCAAAAATGTTCAAAAATTATTCGTCGTGATAAATGTTTTTTTTGTCTTCAAATTGCTCGATAAGCTGTCCATTCTCAGCAAACACGTACCAGTTGTCATAATTCTTTCTGTGGTCAGTGGTCATGATGGTGAGCAAGCAGGCAAAAAAGTTAATATGCCCAGAGAAAAAGATGAACAAAAATTGGCCTTTATTTTTGTTAATGAAAAATTGCAAATCATTAGCCGAGATTTTTGAAAGAAGAATAGCATCATATTTTTTTATATTTTTTCTTGGTTCGATATTTTTGGGGATGCTACATTAGCCATGGCCATGTACGTCCGTTTGACATTAAATCGATTTTCATGCGGCCATTGCCCACCGCCACCACCACCACCACTCATCTCGTATCTATCTTCCTGTTGGCATGTGATTGCTAGTACATACATACTACGAAAAAAATCCTAAAGCATAACCACTAAACATGTTTTGATTTTTTTCAAAAAACGAAATTGTGAAGCAATCTATGCAAATTTGCTAATGAGCAAATCATGCATGTTCACACCATGCCGCTTTAGGGGCATCACAAGGTGAAATGTGTCAAAGACGCAGGATAGGATTCTAATGTGATTGCAACGACGACATTTGGAATGATGATGATAGTAATGACTCAATGGACATATTGTGGTATTTTTTTTGTGAATCAAATTTCACACTTGAGCATTGCGTACTCCGCCCTTGCGCTCATGTCACCTATTTTAATCTTTTTTTTCAAAGGGACCTCTTCTTTTGGCATTATTTTTGTTTTGTTTATTGTGCCGAATTGTCTGTTGCGTTTAATTTTTGAAAGGAAAAAGCATCTTGGTCTGTGAAAAAAAAAGTTTTTTTTAAATCTTTAACGTCTCATCAAGTCATCATCACATTATTCTCTAGTGGGGCAACAACAACGAGTGTGTAGGTATCATCACGTCTTCAAGTCGAAATACAAGAGATACATATGGGTGAGGTAGACATTCAAGAAGTGATTTGCAGAATGATGATGATGATGATGATGATAATGTTGTGATGACACATTTACAATCACGCAGAGACGCAGCAACTTCAGCGGAACTTATATTATTATCTTATAACAACAACAACAATAATAATAATAATAACAGAGTGAGTGATATAATTTGGCAATGAGCATGATGACAATGATAATATGCACATATGGACTTGCTCACTATGCATGCTTTTTTGACGTGCGTCAGTTTAAAACTAACTAGCTACTACTACCTATATGTCATCTCTACCTACCTGCTTATATTTATTTTGATTTTGTTTTTTAAAGATTTTTTTTTTATAAAAATGCTTTCATTTTATGCCGTTTTATAATAATGCATATGTTTGCTTACATGTACTTACCTATATCCTGTCCTGTAATTGAGAGTGATGATGCTGGCTGATGAATAGGATGAGAAATATGTTTGTGATACATTTTTTTAACAAATAAAAAATGCTCTATATTTTTTTCTTCTATTTTTTTGCTGCATATATTATTATTATTATTATTATGTCAAGAAAAAAACTACTACGAGTTCACTGAAAGTTGGCATAATTTTTGTGCGTGTAGGTACAAGTGCACAACTATTTAGTCGGAAAATTGACAAGAAAGGATGAGAACAAAATGGGGAGAAGAGATGATTGCAGCAATATAAGTAGTAGTAATATTTTAGCCACCGCCTCCTCAACTAGACATCTTGTTAAATATTTTATGCTATTACAACAACAATATTGTGCAAAGAAAAGTTTCCTCAACTGGCAATACTTTTCCTGTCTGACATGTCATTAAAATTAAATCTCGTTAAGACATCAAAATAAGACGCATATTTATGATGACAAAAAAAATCTCAAGAAAGATAGATTGCATATATAGACTTTATTTTTTTTCTTTAAAAAAATCTTGCAAAAAAATCTCATTTTTTTCCTGCACGTATCAATCACACTCACGCACACTTGTTTAAAATTTCTGTCAAGTTACTCGTGTTGTTGTGGTAGTAAGTAATTAACCAACAAGATGATACAAATGTGCTGCTCTGTGTACGTCCTTCTTACTATCATGGCATATTCTTGTTATTATTATTATGATGATGATGATGATGAGTCCATCTGTGATAATAATTAGGATTTTTTTATAATGATGATAAAAAATCATACCTTAATCATAATACAGTAAATAGTACAAGTATATCAACAACAACAACAACAACAGCAAAAGAACAAAGTTATTTGCATCATCTTTTTTTGTTATTTCCGCTTCTATTCAATCTAGTGCCCGTAGTCGTCGTCGTCATTATTATTGTTTCCCTTTTTTGTGAGTTTCCTTGGTATGTTGATTGTTGTGGTGGTGGTGGTGCATAATGCATGATGCAGTGGGATGATGCAGATTAGATGCATACAACAACAGCAGCACTGCCATTTCTAATAATAATTTCATTCCTTATCATTATTCCCATCATCATCACATTATTATTATTATCCATTGAGCTACGTTTATTTTCTTTCGTCCATCGAATTTTTATTTTTGCAAAACTATTATGTAGTTTGAACTGCCCACAACAACTTACTCACAGCCATCCTCACTTTTTATTACTCTCTTCTTGATACTGTCTGTTGGGAGGTGTTTAAACTCTCAGTTCATTCACAGTTTTTAGCAGCAGCAGCAGCAAAAACCGTATCAGATGGTAATTTGTCAGTGATCATAGTAAAAGATCTGCAAAAGTTTGTGTAGTGGTGGCTTGGTTGGTTGGTTGGTTGGTTGGGTGTAGGTGAACATGAACATGATGAAAATACTAGCCACTTCGACTACAACAGCGACGGAACAATGGTATGAAAATGGGTAAAGATAAGTTTATTGTAATGATTATAGTACGAACAACAAGTTTGGTTTTTTTTACAGCCGGCGCTTTTACTTTCGACGTGAACGAATGAATGAATGGTTGATGCGACGATATAATAATAATAATAATGTGCACTTGTATTATGCAGTAGCAAATTACAATGCAATGAAACGAAATGACCACACCACCACCACCATCGCACCGCTATCGGCGTTTATCGCCCCAACTGCATCAACGCATAAAAATGTAGTAGTTGACCATATAATAATAATAATAGTAATAAATAACGTTCAATTTTTGTGATCGACTGAGCGCATAACTGACATTATTTCCGTCTGCTGGTGATGTTTATAAAGATTTACGACGATAAGTTTGTGTGTGTGTGCAGTGCAGTGCAGTCCTAATCCTAAATGCAGATCATTCATCACAATTGTGTAATGCACTCCCACTACTGCTGCTACAGATACTTTTTTCTGCTCACTTGAAATTATTTGACAGTTGATAAACCAAAAGAGTGATGTATTTACTCGTAAAGTTTTGTAACTTGGTTAGTGTTCTTTTTTTTTTAAAAAAAGTTTGGATGTAAAATAAAAAAGGTTATTTATATTAAGTTGCTTACTGAGAGAATCCTGCTGAAATTGCGTCAAGTTTTAGCATACGTTTAATGTATTATTGGTTTAACAGCCGAGTCTCGCTTGCCACTGTTTTTTTGCCATGCAATTATGCTTTTTATTATAATTTGAAATCTTTGTCAATTTTAGTTGTTATCGAGGGGGGATTGTTCAGCAAACAGCGTAAAACAATATCTATATATTTCTGCTTTACACAAACTGACATTCATCGTCGTTTCCATCAGCAGCAGCATCCACTCACCGTAACAGTATTGCAGCCAGATATAGTACAACCTCGCATAAAATTGATGATGATAAATAAATAAACCCAGCCAGCACATTTTTTAATCGGCAGATTTAGTTTGTCTTTTAATACAAAATGACATGAATGAATGAATGAATATGCGTTATTATTAGTTACTACATAAATAGGTTGGGTTAATCTGTTTACCTATTTATGTCTATGATTTTATTTATTAAGTAGCGAAAAATTGAGCTCCTTTATGTGGATGTCTCTGTCTGTCCGTCCGTCCGTCTGTC
>JAHZMT010003495.1:0-13048 GCA_027743785.1 Sinhomidia bicolor
TTTGAAATCAAAGTTAACTAACAAATACACGATGTTAGCAATGTTAAATTTTTATTTCAAAATTTGTAACACAAAATTTTTATTTTATGAACATGTCACTCTCATATGGACTCACTCAGGTGGTGCTTTTCTAATCCCGTAAGAAAGCCAAATTTTAAACAAAGAATATCAAATGACTCAGAAAAATTGCCGAAATATTAAAACCCGTTCTTATCTTTGTTTTGTAGATATCTCATAGTTCTATTTTTTATTGGGAGACCCTTGTATTTTCTTGAGATGTCGATAGGACAATTTTCTTCATATGGACAAGTCAAAGTGTGGTCTTTGGCACCAATTTTCAAGGGTATGTTTCATTTATCATGTTTTCGTAGTAATATTTTGTATGAAAGAGGAGGAAGGAAAGGAGCAAAGAAGAAATGAACTTGAACTTGATCCTAGTGACGATGATTCAATTGATTGTTATTATTACACAGGTGTTGGTTATGGCTCAATGGTTGGAACAGCAGCAGTCGTTTCCTTCTATGTAAGCCTCATGGCTTTAATCCTTTTCTACTTGTTTGCTTCTTTCGCCCATGTACTTCCTTGGGCAGCATGTGACCCTTCGTGGGCTGGTGAAGCAGCCTGTGAGCCAAATAGTACTTGGCTCACACAAAATAACGTGAGCTTGCCACAACTCTATTTTGAGTAAGTTCATTATCATTTTTTTTGTCCATAATCTACATTGTGTGGAAATTTTTGAAAAGAGTGAACATTTTTGAAAAGAATGGAATTTTTTGAGAAGGGTGGATTTTTTTAGAAGAATGGAAACTTTCAAAACTCAAAACTTTACTGTATGCATACATAATAAATCTTCTCTTTCTCTCTTTCAGAAATGAAGTTTTTCCCCAAAAAGCAAATATAGATGACGGCATAGGCTATCCAGAGTGGAGGCTAACATTATGCTTGCTTTTATCTTGGATCATAATTTTCCTTACTCTTGTGAAAGGAGTGCAGTCATCCGGGAAGGTGGCCTATTTTACTGCTATATTTCCATACGTTGTAATGTTTATTCTGCTAATTAGAGGAGTTACACTTCCTGGTGCATGGAGTGGTATCCTATACTTTATTACTCCGCAATGGGAGAAAATTTACGATCCAAACGTGAGAAGCAAAAATATTATGAAATGCTAAAAATCAAGTTGTTTTTTTTGCGTTATACTGAACGCATTTTATTTTATACATGATTCCAATTTCCACAGGTGTGGTATGCGGCTGTTTCGCAAAATTTTTTCTCATTATCAACCGGATTCGGACCTATCATTATGTTCTCTTCATATAACCCTTTTACTCGTAATGTTTACAAGTATGTTCAAATATTATATGCAGTATACACGATCAATTTCCCAAGTGGTAACTATTTATGTAATTTCCAATGTAATGAATTCTAACAGAGATGCACTTATCATCAGTCTGATGGACACGTTTACAAGCTTGCTAGCAGGATTCACAATCTTTGCAATTCTTGGAAGCTTGGCTTATGAGCTGGATGTGGACATTACAGTTGTTGCGAAATCGGGGAGCGCCCTTGCTTTTATAGTTTATCCAGATGCGATTTCAAAATTTGACTGGGTTCCACAGCTTTTTGCTGTTCTTTTCTTTTTAATGTTAGTCATAAAAAATAAAAATGTTAGCGGACTTAAAACTAAAGTAACGTTAAATGGATTTTTATAGAAAAATGAACATACTTATTATTTATTATATAGGATGTTCACTTTGGGAGTGGGCAGCGCTACGTCGCTTGCTGGTGGCATTATCACCATCTTCTGTGACCAGTTTCCTAACGTGAAGAGATGGCTAATTACCACAATTATATGTGTTCTTGGGTTTGGCTCAGATTGACTGGGTTCCACAGCTTTTTGCTGTTCTTTTCTTTTTAATGTTAGTCATAAAAAATACAAATGTTAGCGGACTTAAAATTAAAGTAACGTTAAATGGATTTTTATTAAAAAAATGAACATACTTATTACTTATTATATAGGATGTTCACTTTGGGAGTGGGCAGCGCTACGTCGCTTGCTGGTGGCATAATCACCATCTTCTGTGACCAGTTTCCTAACGTGAAGAGATGGCTAATTACCACAATTATATGTGTTCTTGGGTTTGGCTCAGGATTAATATACGTTACACCGTAAATAACAAATTAATTACATATAATATAAATTAATTATAATTATACATTAATATACCGTACGTTACGTATCTATCTCATATTCTCTTATTAGGGGTGGTCAATTTATGCTTACGTTGGTGGACTATTTTGGTGCAAGTTTCGTTATCTACGTAATGGCTATTTTGGAGGTATTGTAAATTTATCATTGTTTAATTTCAGTACAAGTTTTTAGTAAATTACTGCTGTATTTAAATTATATAATTATTATAATATTTAGACTGTAGGAATATGCTGGGTTTACGGTGTGAACAACATCTGCCGTGACATTGAGTTCATGATAGGAATTAAACTTTCCTTCTACTGGAAATTCTGTTGGGCATTTTTTATTCCAGGTAAATATAAATATATTTATATATAATGTAGCAAGTAATATGCAATTAATGAGACTTGGCATTTTCTAAACGATTTTTTCCTTTTATTTTTTTATCAGTTGGCCTTACCGTTATTTTAGTCTACTCGTTGGTCACTGCCACGGAACTAACCAATAATGGAGTTACGTTCCCACACATTGCCATTGGTTAGTGTTTATGGTGTAACTTGTACATGCTTCATTAATGTCCATATTTATCGTCATATACATAATAGCAATTTATGATATTTTTAATGCTGTGACCTATGAATATTTTTTTACTTACTTTGCTTTGCTTACTTTCTATGTGTGAATGCAAAGTTTGTGGATGGATAATTGCTGCCATTGCCTTGTCGTTACTCCCACTTTGGGCAATTCATACGATAGCTACAAGGAAAACGTCAATCTTTTTTTGGGGTAAACTGCAAGCAAATCAAATTACCATATCGTTCGTGATGCATACCATTACATGATGGGTTATGGGTTCTAAGAGCTTGATTGTATTAAAATACATATTGCTACTTTTATAGAAAATCCGAGAATCCTTCCAGCCTACAAGCAAATGGGGACCAAAATCTTCAAAGACAAGAAGTCAGTGGGAGGAATTCAAACAGCAGAAGGCATTGGATTGATTTACGATTTTGTTGAAAAAATCGTTATAACATTTTTTTAGAAAGTGAGAATTGAGTGTTGTTGATAGTTTAGTATTGTTTGTGCTTTGTCTTTCTGTGACTTCCTTTGTGTGATGAAATTGTCATTATCAATATATACCTTATGCATAATGCAATGAATGAGACTGACCTCTGTACATATTTTAAACGGAATTTCCAAGGATAAGTGTACCTGTACCAGATTATAATAATATACATATATAGTGCATAGTTCATAAGTTATACTTTATCAATCTATATTACCAGAGCAAGTCAATAAATAATATTGTTAGAAATGTTAGCAATAGGTAGCTATAATTACTTTATTTTCTTATTAGCGGTAAAAATTAATTATCACACAGACCTCGATTTATCAAAGTATTAACAGTGACGCAGTTAGGTATTTAAGTGTTTTTGTCAGAATGTAGTATGTATTTATATAAATAAAAAAGATGAGCTTCATTCACTACACATTGTTATTATGTAAAGGTGCCAATGTAATGTCAACAAAGCAGACGATGAGAGCGCGCCTTGTCTAAATGCTATAATATATGTTTGAATCTGCTTTCTAAAAATCAGACATATAAACATGAATATTCATAGTCAGTTACAATGAGTTTGTACTTTGTACCTTGCGTGCCATGACATGACACGAGCATTTCTGGCTATGTTTACGCATAATTTTTCCAATCTGGCATTCCTGAAATTTCAGGAGGTTAAAAAAATACATCGTTCCAATTATGACGTGTTCTAATTTACATCAAGTTATATATTGCTTCAAGAAAAAATTGATTGAGTGTTGTAATTTATGTGTAAATATATTTGTACTCCTTTAATAGAAGTTTTTGGTGAAAAAAGGCAAAATAAGTAATAATTACAGACAGATGTTGTTTCTTAAAAATCTAGTTTCAAACTGCTGTGCGGTTTCATAATCTCATAGATATAAATCTGATTAAATGTATTTTTTCTCGACATTTTGTTAAAACAGAATTTTTACATAAAACAGTAAACTGTTGTAAAAACAATGAAAGTTGTAATAAAACTCTCAACAAGCAAAATATTTGTGTATAATGTACTGTGCTTTTGTATTACTCCACATTTTTGTGTTTATGTCATTGCAAGAGAGCACTGAACCAGATTTTAGCTTCTTTTATAAAGCATAGCAATAAAAGTATGGTATGTATGTAAGTGTATTCTGCATCTGCCAATCACAAAATGCAAAGTAGGTAATAGTAGAAATATAATATATCTTGATTTTTACTGTCAGCTTTTTGACATCAGCAACGACAAATTTATGATACGAGATTAAAAAAACTTCATACATTCATACTTGACTTGACACTTTATAAAGCTGTAACTGGTTGGATATGAATCTCTAAATCATTAACATTACTCTAAACTCATATAGGTATATAATCATGATTCTTAATGATATACTACTTATTGATACCACCTGGACAATTTATAATTTAATTTAAATATGTTTTTACTAATGTCGTGGTCGTTTCATCAGTTGATAACATATTTATAGATCTCTAAATATGGGAGTATTGGTGAATAGGTATGTATGTATGTATAGTATGTAATCTTTATATGCACAGTGAAGAAACAGATAAAAAGTTCATGGACAAATAAAATACAATTTAATGACCATACGCATACATTACTCAGATGAAATGAATTGCTATCATCCACAATAAAACAGCTTCGTTTTTTCAGATGTATTTACTTTGAAAAACAGTTTTACGTCGGACGTGAACCCAAACGGAAATAGTATAGATTTTCTCAATTTTGACAGTATAGGCACAATACAACTTAGAAATTAAAGATTTTCTTTACAATGGCTACTGTTCAAAGAAAAATTGTCAAAACTGACAAGGCCCCTATTCCAGTGGTCCCATTAAGGTAGCAATTTGAAAAGATGGTGTATTTCATTCATCGTAACACTAATAGGTAATAAGTATCAATATTTATTTATTTTCATTACAATCACAGCCAAGGAGTTCAAATGAACAATATATTGTACGTGTCTGGTCAACTGGGAATGAAGCCTAATGGTGACTTGGTGGAAGGATTTGAAGCACAAACCAGATTAGCTTTGGATAATATTGGCCACATTTTGAATGCTGCTGGAGCTACTTTCAAAAATGGTTTGTAATTGTAGTAAATAAAATTTAAAAAATTGCCTATTGATAGAAATGCATTTAAATGCACGGTGAAAATTATTCTTTTAGTTACAAAGATGACAGTTCTCCTTCAAGATATTACCCAGTTTCCTGAAATGAACAAAATCTACGCTGAATGTGAGTGAATTGCTTGAGTTTGCCGAAATAATAGAATGCAATGCACGCTGCAAAACGTGAGATCTTTTCGTTAATCTCACGTTGCCCCTAATAAACTGCTTTCTTGGCTATCTTTGGCAGATTTCACCGAGCCATATCCAGCACGTACTGCCTACCAAGTTGCTCAACTTCCAAAGGTATATCGCCAGTGTGATTTTACTAAAAACAAAAACTTGTTTCAACTTGAAACAATTTTAGCATTACCAATAATTATTATCGAATGTCTTGTTTATTTGCAGGCTGGTGGACTTATTGAGATTGAAGCGATTGCAGTACTTGGAAATGTTGTTGATGTTTAAACATTGTTTATGTGCTGTCGAAATAAATTGAGCAATCAATGCAAAGCGTATTTCGCTACTACACCTTTTCGTTTGTATGTGTTTATTTTAAATTTCACCTAATTTTAACACAACGCCCGGTTTTCGGGGAATGTCTCCTCCAACAATCAAACCTTCCTGATCCACCACCATTTCACCATTGACAAAAACGCCATAAATTTGTGTTGGCAGTTTAGTTGGATCTTCGTATGATGCCCCATCCTCAAAAGAGTCATCAAAAAGTATCAAATCCGCAACCATTCCAACACGTATAAGACCTCTGTCCAATATATTGAAGCGTTGTGCTGTTAGAGAGGTCATTTTACGAACCCCTTCTTCCAAACTAATCAATTGATTTTCTCGAACATAATTTTTTAGCACACGTGGAAATGTGCCGTAACCGCGTGGATGAGGCTTTCCGCCTGACCTAGAATGAACAATTATTCTATATAGTTCATTTTAAACCTTTGTCATAAAAAATAATGCATGCCAACTACTTCACCGAGGAATAGAATCACTGCCAATCATTTGAAGTCTGCTTTTAAAAACCAGGTTCTGGTCATCCTGAGATTGCTGGAACATGACCACTAGTGTTCTTCCCAGATCCCCAACGACCATTTCAAGAACAAAATCAAATTCTGTCAGACCAGCTTCCAATGCGGCAACGTCCACAGATTTTCCTTCATATTTCTTTAAATTTTCTTCTTCTACCCCAGAAATTGTAATATTTTCATATCCAATCAATTTCACTTTCGACTCCCAACCTGGCTCCTGTCCTGATTCTGTTAACTCTCTTAAGCTTTCCACGTACGAAGGATTTTTGATGTTTTCTAGAAATTCGTCAAAACCTTCTTGCATGGCTGATGGCGGCAAAATTTGAAGAATAGTTGAAGATCCTGCTAGATATGGATACATGTCTACTGCAACATCAACGTCCTCTTGCTCCCTGGCATTTTCCAACACTTCCAATGCTCTTGTCATTCTTGTTCCCCAGTAAGGCTTACCAGCAGTCTGCAGATGCGATAAAAGTCCTCGTGCTTTACTTTCTCGAAGAATATCTACAAATTCTTCTACACTTTCCACAAGACCACCCTCATATGTACGAATGTGTGCAGTAAGAACTCGGCCATATTTAGCAATTACTTTTGCCAACTCCACAAGCTCTGATTTTGATGCGTAATTGCTTGGCAAATACATGAGTCCCAGCGAAAGACCTCCAGCACCTTGCGATAACAATGCATCCAATACTGCACACATGCTCTCAATTTCCGCTTCAGTTGCTTCTCTGTTGGCAAATTCCATCACAGAAAGTCGAAGTGGTCCATGACCAACAAGTGACATTACATTTGGAAGATGTCCCATTGTGCTAAATGTACTTTGCATTTGTGTGAAATCATTATACATCCGATCATTAGGCACTTCTCCTAACAAGGATTCCAAGTGTTCTTTGACTCGAAGTAAAGACCCAGATGGATAAGTGGAAAAGCCACAATTTCCCGTTACAACGGTGGTCACGCCTTGAAGAATTTTCGCTGTAGCAGGTCCATTTTCCAGTATTCCAACATCATCGTGAGTGTGAGAGTCAAAGAATCCTGGTGTCAAATACTTTCCTTCTGCATCAATCACTAAATTGGATGGTGGTAAAATCTGTTCAGATGAGGTTGGTTGAACAAGTACAACTGTGCCATTTGTGACACCAACAGAGCCCTTAAACCACGGAGATCCAGTTCCATCGATAATTTTGGCATTTGTGAAAAGTAAATCTACAGGATCAGGCTCAGCAAAGGGGAACATTGAGACACTTTTAACAGACGATATAATGACTATTACACACAAAGCTATGTTACTCAACACGCTTCTTCGCGTAATACTAAATTTAAAAGACGCCATTTTGATGTGATTTCGCCTTTGTGAACTATTTGTAATTTTAATAAGGTGACAAAAAGGTCGATTTAATACGTCGGTGAAAGATGATTTAAAATAAGGTGTATCAAAGTAAATAATTTATTAGTTAGACAAGGCAGGTCAAATTGATTCAATGAATATATGCGTTTGTGTTGGTGCTTTATTGATAAATTACACATTCAATTTAAATCATATTCCACAATCTCTTTTAATCTTATCAAAGTGTCTATCATTACTCTGCGTTGATAATAAAAAAGTAAACTTTTACTGTGACATAGTGAATGACTTAATTTTTATCACGTCAAGTATTATAGCATCGTATTTTTTTAATGTATATATTTCCTTTAGTAAACTAGCAATGTAAATAGCGTAGTAGTTTGTGGGAAAATAATAGCATAATTATTCAACTTCAACTAGTGTACCTATGTCTTCTAGCTGATATCTGTTCGAAAACAAAAACATCAGTACCATCCCTTAGTCCGATTTATTTTTTAAATTTGAAATCTAACCGTTTGTAACGGTTAGCGTTAAACGATTTTGCTCAAATTCAATCGAGCACGTAATAGAGAAGCATAATTACTGATTTACAAATTTTGAGGTAAATGTTAGCGTTTATACAATACCGCTCGGACAGATCCCCTAGCCATGAGTCACGGTCACTTTCTTCCCCCCCTTTATACTCGCCGTAGCTATATGTTAAATGAGTGTGCCTATATTAAATGATAACACTATGATGGATGATGAATGAGTAGGTATGTAGGTTTATATAACTTTATTGAAATGTGAAATTTATTATGACATGTTTCAATCACGTACACATTCTTCTAATGTAAAAAAATCTCTGAATTGAAAATTTATTTTAGGACGACCGTCTTGATTCTATAATCCAAACACTGCAACAAAAAGATCATGTTTGGACTATAAATTGCTTATCATACAAAGAATAACATTAATTATTATACATTATATACATGAAAAGAACGGGAAAGAAAATGCAAGCTTCTGAAACATTTTACCTATTCATGTTATTTAACAACATATAACTGTACGCAAATTGGAAAATTTTAAACACTACGCTAGCATTTTTTAGAAATACGCTATTTATATGACATTCTTACAAGTGAAAAGTTTTCTTCGAGTTGTAAGACATTTTGTAAAAAATATTTATCGTATTTATCATTGCAGTTATGATGCTACTTCAGCATATACATTCCAGCATATAAAACGTAAAAGTAAATTTTCAAAAATCTGTAGAGGTACTTTCATCAAGGTCAAGGTTGATGAAAGAGGAAAACTTTACGGAGTTAGTTGTCTTGTCTTTGAAAAATATATTTGTTTGGCCCACTTTCATTTTTCAGACTTTGAATAATATTCCAACCAGACAGTCAAGAAGTAGTGCATTAATGCATACGACCTGATTTAAAAATTCGAAATCGCCCATATTTAAATGGGCGCTGTTTTATTACTATTAGTATGACGATGAACTGGAATCTCCAGCTGATGATTCATCGCTTGAATTATTTGCCCAGGATGAATCATCAGAATCTTCATTGCGATGAATAACAAACTCTCCACCTTCGCCGTCACTAATTGCAATAACATCCACGTCATCTCCATCTTGTGGTAAAAGTCCATCGAGGATTTGATCTGCATTAAAAATAACAGCAAAGAGGTGGAAATATAGTACAAAAACTATTAAGGCACGAATAAAAGTAAGGTCAAACTAAACGTACCCAAGTCATCTCCATTACCACCATCATCGTCCTCCATAAATGTTTCTTCTTCGTCATCGTCGTCATCATCGTCATCATCATCTTCGACATCGTCTTCGTCGTCAGACTGGAGATCATCTTCATCCTGATAACAAGAACAATCACCATCATAATACGCTATGTCATTACAATGCAATGTATATGCTGAAAAAATTGGCTCGACTTACATCAAGACCTGTCACAAGATCATCTGCTTTGGAACGACCAACCTCGTAGTAACGAACGCAAGATTCAGCACTCATTGAATCTTCGGTGGCATGATTTTCAACTAGCGCTAATTGTAGATCATTTGGAGAAATGGCTAAATTCATGATATGTCTGCAAAGTATAAAATAAAAATCTCAGTATAAAAGTATAAAAATTTCAGTTGTGCGGTGCATAGAAGAATATTAATTTTTAAAAAGTTACCTCTTCAACTCAATTGTCGCAATGCTTGAGTAGTCTGCATAGTTATCTAGCACAACAAAACTTGTATCTCCATTCCGGAACTGGACAGTATTGTCAGCTCCAGGTTCTTCCCTGTCAATCTTATAAGCGTATATTATATTACAATCATTGCTAAACTGAAGATGGCATTGATCCAACTGGCGCACGAGGATGTAACGTTAATATCCGTTTTTTCGTTTCAATATCGTAAACGGCCGCATGTTCCATATTTGTTGACAAAACCTTGTCCTAAAATCCATAATCAAACACCAATATATACTATACAATCCAACAACATATATGTACTTTTAGGTATGCAAATTAAACTACATTGATTGCTTGTCTGTGAAAAAATTACCTGTCCCCATTTGTTGAATTCAATATACTCCTCTCGATCAAAGTCCATCACTTTATCGAATAGTCCTTCCATTTTCCACAAAGCGCTTAGTGGTCTTCGCCATACGCTTGAAGTGAGAAGCAGACTACCTTTTGAATTAGGTTGGATGTGATAAATTTCTGAATCGTGACAAGAGTAGGTGCCGTCTTCATTAGAATTTGAATTGTTGAACAGTTTAACGTCTCCATTGCTGGTTCCAACTATTGTCCATTGGTAACATGGTGAGAATGCGCAGGATGTAAAACTAACGTCTTCAGCCAAATCTGCACTACGAATAACCCTGCATATAAAAAATATTAAGTGTTTTACATGAACAATAGAATAAAAAATGCGGTAATTCATATTACAATTATTGCCAACAAATGTGCTTACCTGCATGGTTTATACTTGGAATAAATCAATTTCCTTTCATCATGTCCCCGACCATATCCAAAAATTTCCCGTTGCATTATCCTTGACGCAAAATTTGGTCGTGAGTTGGTAGTTTTGTAGACAGAATTAAAGTCCGTTTTACTTGGACACTTGTGTGGTATGAACAAATCAAACTGAGGGCATGTCACCATTGGCGTCTTGCAAAGTGCATGCTGACTCAATAAATATTCTTTGACAATTTTATCTAAAGTAACTTGTTTGATAGGTGAGGCAACAGCAACTTGTTGTGAGGAGGACGTGCCCTGGACAGGAGGTGCTGTTGATGTTGTTGGCGAGGAACTATACATTATAGAGGTTTTTTTACTTAATGAAATGGACTTTGCAATTAGTTCTTCCTTAAGCTTTTCTGCGGTTTCAGTTAACCCTGCACCGGCCAAATGATGCTGAATTAGCTCCATCAACTGTCTTTCGTCGTACGAAATGCGCGATTGACTAATCAAATCGGTTTTTCGGATCAGATCTCCCAACTCTAAACTGAAATGTTCGTCCTTTCCATGAACTAATTTGATAATTTCCAATGCATATTTCTGAAACATTACGTGATCCTGCCTTTTGTCCTGCAAAATGGGCTCCGTCATTAAGTTTTGTATTAGACCAGACCGAATCAAGGGCAACTGCTGTAGTACTTGTCTAACTTGCTTATATCTGGCAAGTCCACTAAGACACCAACAAGCTAAAGCTCGAATACCATCTGCATCCGTAATGGGGGACTTTGTGAGGAGCAGACGAGTCAAAATTAATATTCCATTATTAACTCTAGTGCACTCCCAAAGTTTTATTTGTGTATCTGTTGGTTTTTTATGATGTATCGGACCACACACGCAGTTACCTATCACTTGGAGTGCGCTCTTTTTCACTTCAGTGTCATTTACCACCTCACCTTCTGACGCACTCAATATCACATGCATGCCATTACTCTCTGAGGCATTGTTATTAACAGTAAATCTTTCTGTGAGCATAAGCTGAGCCTTTGGCACTAGACAACAAATCGCTAACACGTCTAACATATTTTTAACCGTTTCAGCCCTACCCGAGTAATTCCATTCGTACGCGAGAGCTATTGTGGTCATGATTATGTGAATTCCACACTGGTTTAAAAATCTTTCTACTGGACCCCACCTGGGAGCATTTACTGGAAGCAAAGCAAGAACGGCAGCGTGGAAGGATGAAAGATCGGAAGGATTTGGAAGTTTAATAGCCTTATATGGTGGGAGTGCTGGGCCTACAACTTGCTGAGGATTTTGAGATCTTCCAATGGTTCTTTTTAATTTGTCAGCGGTGAAATACAAATGACACTCGAAATAACGCTTCAAATTAAAACTAACTTGTCTCACATTTTGTTTTGCAAGCAGTTGCTCGTCTTCTGAAAGATTAAGGTCATTTGGCTGTTCTAATTGACCAGGAGGAAGTGGAAGCTGTTGTGCATCTCGAATTGCAGATGCAAAATTTGGCTGTGTTGAAATTACGTTTAACACTGATCTTAGCCCATCTTGAGCATCAAACAAGTCTAGAAATGTTTTGAACGGATAAACTACACTGAAAAACATTAGTGCATGATTCCGACCAGAGTTGTGTGAGCATTCTAGTAGCCACATTGCATAGCTCATCAGATTTTGAAGTGTTGTTTTTGACATGAGACAAACTTTCTCCATTGCATCCTCACAGTAAGCAATGTAGTAGAGGCAAAGAGATACGCCTGTTGCGCTTAGACTAGGTCGCGGAACTTGAAGTAATCTTTGAAGACCTCCCGCGGACAGAAATTCCATTGCAAACTTTTTGTGGCAGAGAAGCGCACCCAAATATTTCAATGCTTCAAAAGTCAAACGAGACGATTCTCGAAAGTTGGCATGTGATTTCGATAAATATCGGAGAATTATTTGAACGGCAGAATTTTCAAATGCATAGCTTAACATTTCTTGATATTCTCCAAGAGGTGTTAAATATCTCAGTGTAAATATCTGCCGGGTGACTAAATTTACTGGATAAACTTGCCACTGTCCAATAATGTTTGGTTCCATTTCCGCCCAACTGGAACTTGTGCTGCTACAGTCGTCCAAAAGAATGCTAGTAGAGAGCTTGCGCCTTTTTGGGGTACTTTTACAGGCAGAAGTTGGTTCGACAAATGATTTTGAAGCAGACGCTGCTCCAGATTGCCGAAATCTTTTAGCACGTACTGGAGTTGAAGGACTATCCTTTGTGCACGGCGTGACATTATTATCTACAGAAATGGATGTTGTTTTCGCTGTCCC